>PVIJ01003602.1:0-131775 GCA_004024925.1 Scalopus aquaticus
AAAAATATCGAATGGTTTCACTTATAACAGGACTATAGGGAGGCGGGGTGGGAGAGAGACACTCAGTGGTGGGGGAGGGGGGAGGGGAGGATAAGGGCACAAAATGGAAGAGAGGAGAATACAGGGGACCATGGAGATGGATCACGGGTGAATTGGTGGTGGGCTGCCCAAGGGGAATACAAAATGTAAAAGACACAAAAAAAAAAAAAAAAAGAAAAAAAAATAAATAATGGCACTTAAAAAAAAAATATATATATAAGATGTCTAAGTGGAAGCCTAGTATAAAAAAAAAACAAACATGTAAAATCAGGGAGTCTCTGGTTAAAGGAAGTGAGGGCAATGGCCTGGTGTTTGAATCTCTCATTTCAGGACTTTCAAGATGATCACCTCGGGTACCTTGGACTTTTGTTCGAAATTTTGACAAAAACTACAATAGAGCTAATGAAATGGGTACAAGCAATATATCCCAAACTGGAATCTTTCTTGTCTGCTTTTACTTCTATATTCCTTTTGATTGATAGTCTTCACCTGAACTAGAAACCAAAGAAATATCTACTTTCTTTCACCTTCTACTTAATTCCTAACACAGCAAGAACCACACATCCAAAGAGAGGGATGCAAGTGGCAAACTGTGGTAGTATAAATTCTTACACTATGTGATTTCAAGATTGACTGAAAGCTACAATAATTAAAGGTAGTGTGCAATTGGCATAAAGAAGGAAAAGAGATTAATGGAATGGATTAGAATCTAGAAACAGCCCCCACAATATAATAGAGTCCAGATATTAACTCATATCTGACCAAGAAGATATGAGCATTAACCAGGGGAAAGAAAGGTCTTTTCAATTAAAGGCGTTGGCTATCCATATGAAAGAAAAGTGTCTGGATTCCATCTCACACTAGATGGAAGTATGAAATATAAAACAATGAAGGTTTCTGAGGAAAACAGAGAATATCTTTGTGATCTTGAAGTAACAACAATTTTTAAAAATTAAATTAAATTATTATTTTTTAAAAGATGTATTTATTTATGCATGCTAGTTGGGGTGTAGGCCAGAGGTGCAGGGTGGTGAGAGGATTCACCAGAGACAGAGTGGGGAGCAGAACTGGCAGAATGACTGAACAACAATTTATTAAGCAGCAAACAAAAAAGGGCTAACCATAAAGAAAAGGGTAAATAGGACTAATTAAATTAAGGAACACTTTTCATCAAGACACTATTAAGAGTGAAAAGACAACCCGTAAAGTGAGAAAAGTTATTTGCTATATATCTGGCATACACTCATATCTATAAAAGATTTTTTAAAAATAAATTATTAAGAAAAAACCAAACCAACAGAAACATGTGGAAAAGGACTTAAAAAGACATATCACAAGAGAGGCTATCCAAGTGACCAATAAACATATGAAAAAATATTCAACACCACTAGTCAGTAAAATGCAGTTTAAAACCAAAACAAAATACCATTACACACCTGCTAGAAGGCCAAACTGAAAAACAAACCAACAAAAAACCTAGGTGTTGGCAAGGTTATTAAGCACTAGAACTCTCAACTGGCACAACTACTTTGGAAAACCCTTTGGCAATAACCATTACTTTAAAGGTAACATATGTTGCTCTGTGATAATAATTCCACTGTTTGATATATACAAACCCAACAGAAATGCATACATAAATTTACCAAAAGATGTATTCTGGAATACATTATCTACAATTGTCCCCATAGAGAAACTCCTAAATACCCATCTCTAGTAGAATGGATAATTTACGGTATTCTCTCAATGGATACTGTGCTGATGAAGATGTACCACAATCAGAGTTCTTTAAAAGAATGGGTCATAGGCTCAGAAATATATGTCAGTTTTCTGGTTTAGGAAGGCAGTATAATTGCTACCTTGACTTGACTGTAAAAGGCAATCATATAACTTTATGGGGTAGTCATGAAATTACACTTGTGTGACAATACATCAATTACAGAAGGACTTGTTTAGAGATGTAGAGCCTTATAAGTCCTAGATTCTATTCCTATAAAATGCAACCCTGATTATTGAAAGTGGTGCTGCAAAGTTTGATGTTGACATAATTGACAGCAACAGGGGAATTCTGGCCCAGAAGGTAGTACTGGGATGAGGCATTCAAAACAAGTTGATTTTCTGGGTGAGTGAGAAAACAACCCAGAGTTCAACTATGGCAGGCAGTATCTGACTACACCTAAGCCTGAATCAACCAATTCTTAACTGCTAATGGCCACCTAAACCTCCCCTGGTTCTATGTACCCCTTCTGTGGTCATAGAAGGAGAGATCTGAATTTAGATACAGCATATGAGTGACCCCATCTCCTCTGGCAGCCTTTTCTTCACTTCCCCATTTCTTTCTGCCTTGTCATAAAAAAATCTCTGGGTCACGGAGTGCAGGTAGTGAAGACAAATGAGATAATTGCTACAGGACAGTGTGTGATACTTTATAGTAGGCACTTAAAGAATAAGACAGATCATAAGGTACTCATTACATCAACAATCAAGAAGCAAATAAAAAGAAGAGGGGGGGGGAAGTACAAATGGAATTTGGAAAAAGAACAAACACCAACAAGGAGGTATTCTTGGCAGACGGATTTGTGCTGAGGTGGGGGGAGTACACACAGGAGGCTGTGTGGGAAGGCTGCTCAAGGTAAAATTCCTGTCACAAGCAAAGGCCACAAGGGAGAGAAGCCATAGTCCCTAATAAAGGACTTCAGAGACAAGGATAATGCCAAAATAGCTTCATGGCAAGTGAGATGTGCCTCACACAGGGTGACATTCCCATGGATAACTTGCTAGGGTCTTTGTTTTTGCAGTTCAGTCATATATCCACATGGCTCCCTATCTCACATCTTTCAGGACTATGCTTAAATGTTAATTCTGCAGCCTTTTCTCATCACCCTTATTAAAAAGTGCAATCCATCCTCACTCTTTCCCACCTTGGAGCTCCCTATCTCTTTTCCCTGCCTTTAAATTTTCCTCCATAGCATTTAGTACCATCCATCAAACCAAACTGTCTTCTACCTATTTACTTATTGTTCCTCTCACCTCATTAGAATATAGACTACATGAGGGCAGTGATATTTAACAGGCTTATTTTATTGCTCTGGCACAGAGCACACATTCAAGAAGTGTTTGTTGAATCAACAGCTTTGCATAGTCCAAATTCTGGTTCTCTCATTGGCAGAGTGTTGATATCAGTGACTTAGCTGGCTGGGGGGGGAGTTATTTCTACAGGTAGTTGATCTCATCTACTGGTTGAGGATCTTGCTAGATGAATTCTCAGGAGCAATCATAGCTCTAGATCTTGGCTCCCCCAGTCAAGTTAAAGGTTATTCCAAGGATATGGACAGAATGAGTATGAAAATATGAATGACAATCTGGGTTCTAGTTTTAGCTCTAACAGTATCTGGCTAGAGCCTTAAATCTGTTCCTTCAATCAATAAACTTGGTGATAAGACAATCTCCAAAACTTCTAATTTTGAATAACCAGCTTTTACTGGGTTTAGAGCCCTGAAGAGACGTTTAAACCCAAGAACTGCTAATGCAAGTTCTTGAATATTAGAGAATTAAAATTTGTTGGGAAAAAAAATAACATGCGGGGGGCGGGGGAAAAAAAAAATAACATGCCAGGCAATGTAGTAGGTATTTTTGTAGATAAATTCCTCATGCACAAGTTAAGTAACAAAAAGCTCAGATGTGTTAAGTGATACCCTAGGTCACAGAACAAGCAGTGTCAGACCTAGAATTCATCTCAACTTGTCTGACTCCAAAGGCTATATGTGCTATTTCCACTATACCAGAAATTCCCAACCTGATTGATTATCATCAGCCAAGGTGAACAACGTAAGTACAGATTACTGTGCCCCACACACCAGATCTACCAGATTTACTGAATCAGAATCTATATGGGATGGGAGGTAGAGAACCAGGTATTTTGGGAATCTACTTTAAAAGTTTGCAAAGTCAGTCTAATGACCAGGCAAGTGTGAGAATCCTGCACTGTACATACCACATACACTCTGTCTTCCGAAGAACAGGAGTAAGGTGATTAAAAACATACTTGTTCAATAATCCATCTGGCAGTAATGTTCAGAGTACTCTGGAGGACCACTGTCTTGGGTTAAAATGACTGGTTTATTTGTCTGTCTCCCCAAGCAAATGGTATCTTTTTTCAGTGTTGCAGCTTTGCTTTTGATTTCCCCAGCATCTGGTACAGTGTCTGCCAAGTAGTTCCCACTCATAGTCTGTTTAATAAATGAGTAAAGAAGCTGGATAAACATTAAACCTTCAGCATACTCTGAAGTTTTGTTGCTTCCTATTAATTCTTCCTGCTATCTAGGTATGTTTCCTTAGTATATATAATGTGTTCTATACCATGCTAACCACTAGAAGAGGGACAGGAGTTACAGATACAGGATACAGATATAGGAGAATATCTCCCTGCAAGGGGGAGAGTGCTGCAGAACATTAAGTATACAAAACAGAAGATGGAGGAGAGGAATTAAGGAAACTTTCCAAAAATCCTTCTAGAAATCACTCTAGATTCATTTAATACATTGTTTATAGTTGTCCTCTATAGAACTCTTGTGAAACAGTGACTTGTATTATACTATAGTTGCCCCCTCCCCCCATAAAAACCATTCTCTTCAAGTGCCCACAAAACATAGACCAAAATAGACCAAGTCCTGGGCTGGCCATAAAGAAAACTTCAACAAATTTCAAAGAATTGATATCATACAGAGTGTGTTCCGCAACCAGAACGGAATCAAATTAGAAATCACTAACAGAGATAATAGGAAAAAAATCTCTAAAACACCTGGAAACCAAAAATGTATTTCTAAATAATCCACAGAAATAAGAGAAAATTTCAAGGAAAAAAATACGTGGAAATGAATGAAAATCAAAATACAACATATCAAAATATGAGGGACAAAGCTGTACTTAAGCCAAGAGGGAAATTCCTAGTACTAATTACATATATTAGAAAAGGGGAAAAGTCTCAAGTTAATCTAAACGTCCCACCTCAAGAACCTAGCAAAAGACAAAATAAATCCAAAGCAAGCAGAAGGGAGAAAATAATAAAGTAGAAATCAATAAAATTGAAAACAAAAAAAAAGAGAGAAAAATCAATGAAACAAAGAACTATAAAGATCAATAAAATGGACAAACTTTTAGCAAGATTGATGTGTGTGTGTGAGAGAGAGCACACCAGACAATAATAGTAAGAAATGAGATAGCACTAAAGATTCTATATAACATATGCGAATTCCACAACCTAGAAGAAACAGTAAATTCCTCAAGAAATACAAACTGCCACAACTCACATAATATAAAAAGAACGAACTGCCGGGGCCCAGATGGTTTCAGTGGGGACTTCCATCAAACATTTAAAGAAGAATCAACACCAACTCTATGTAACTTTGTAGAAAAAGAGGAGGCAACAATTTCCAATCTATTTTATGAAGCTAGTGTGGCTAATACTAAACCAGACCACACACAAAACTTACACACTAATTTCTCTCATGAATATAGATGCAAAAATTCTCAACCAAATATCAGGAAATATAATTCAATAGTATGTAAAAAAAATACCATAAAAAAGTAACATTTATTCCAGCAATATAGATTGCCAATATTTAAGTCAATAGTTAATATAACAGGCTAAAGAAAAATCACGATTATACCATGCTCATTTTTCAGACCTCTAAATGTTGACATGTGCTATACCTCGAGTCCTTTTCTTTCTACATCTATTCCCAGTATGACTCCCTCTTTCTTGAATTCCAGACTCATAAACCTAACTGCTGACAGACAACTCTGCTTGGATAGGCACTTACAACTGGACAGATTCAAATCTGAACTGCTCTTACTCACCAGATCAGCAATTTCCACAATTCAGTAAATGAAAACATTTTTATGGCTGCTTAGGCTAAAATCCTTGGGGTCATATAAATATTTATCTTTCTTTTGTACTTATGTAACTTGTCACCAAGTCTTGTTACCTCTCTCTAAAACATCCCTTGAATCTGACCTTTTCTCATCACCTCTAACCTGATCTGAGTAACAGTTGCCCAACAGGTCTTCTGCTTCTACCCTTGATTATCCTTACAGTATACTCTCTACTTAAACACAATGCTGCACCTTTTCTCAAAATTATCCAAAGTAATCTCATTTCATTCAGATAGCACTTAAAAGTCCTCACTGTCTACAAATCCCCATGTGATATGGTCATTTACTACTTTTCTGAGTTCATTTATAGCCTTCTGGTTTTTATCACTCCAGTTTTATTGTTTTCCTTATTCTTCAAATATACCAACAACCGTCTGACCTCAGGATTTTACACATGGCTTCCCTTCTGCCTGGAACAACACTCTACCACAGGGCACATAGCTTGTTCTCTCATTTCTTTCAGGGTTCTGATCAAATGTCACTGTATCAGAGAGGCCTTCTCTGACCAGCATATATGACAGACTATATGCCAAGGATGCATTCCTCATCCCCTTTACCCTCCTTGCTTTTTATCAAGGCATGTATCACTTTCTGACTCATTTTATACTTGCATGTTTCTCTATCTTCCCCTATAAAAGGCAAGTTTCCAAGGACATGGGCTCTGTTTTCCTAGAAGAGTACTTCAGACAGATATTCAAATATTATTTGCTGAAAAAAATGAACACTGTGTCAGGAGTGAAGGATTTGGGATCAGACATGACATAACATTGATTTGAATCCTGTAATTTCTAACTATGTCCAAGTAACCATGGCCAGGTTAATCATCCATGTTTTATGTTTTCTAATCTATCAAATAGTGGTAACAATTCCCATGCCATAGGATTGTTACAAGGATTAAAAAAATGAATACATAAAATAAATACAGAATACTAGAAAAATACATAAAAAAACATACAAAAAATGAACACATAAAAAAACTAATGTTTAATACACTGTGTCTTCCTATATAAAGTACTTGTTCAGTAGATTATATGTCAACTAATGACAAAGTTCTGAGAAATGGGCAGTTAGAGGACTTTGTGGTGTGAATGTCACTGAGTGTACTTACATGTCATTGAATGTACTTACCCAAACCTAGATGGTAAGTTATTTATAGGAATTACTGCTGTATGACATGTGGTACATGACTGTAGGTTGAGTGTTACTTAATACAGAAAGGTGATCTAGATTGGGACTCAAATCCTTAGGTTACAATTATGACTAGATATTGAATGTGATTTTGGGCAATTCATCTCTTCTGTATTAACCTACTCAAGTAGCTGTGAATTGCCTGTAGGGTAAAAGAGGCCGATTAAGATACAGTCCTCCCCTCCAATCTTAGTTATATTATCTTGTGTAGGTCACTTAACCTCTCTGAGCCCGTTTCCTCATTTGCCAAAAGGGAGTAACACAACACACATCTCACAGCTTTGTCATAGGACTAAATGAGTTACTGTGTGAAAAGTGTCTACCCATTATGATGATTCGAGTCTGGATAAGAGGTAAGCATTTAAGCAAAGAACTAGAATATAGTGCACTAAGATCCAAAACAGGCTCCTAAATGGAGTCTGCCAACAACTGGGAAGTGCCACAATAATTAGGGGAACTAGGGGAATCTGAAATTTTCTTATGTCTATACTCCCCTATGCCACTCCTTCAGAGGTTAGAGTGATAAATTTTCTCTGCTGGCTTGATAATTGGGACTTAAAACTTAAAAAAAATAATAGGATAATGGATCAGAGTCGCAAATAGTGTTTCTTACAGGAGGCCACTGGATTTACGAGGAGGGTAAAAGAGTGCCTCCCAGCCTCCTTCCCCCAGAAAAAGTTTAACAAAATACTTAAATTTAAGAAACAGCCAGACCCCCAGAGGGTAAGTGCAGCATAAAATTCCCTGAATGAAGCAACCAAAGAGGAACCCAGAGCACAAATGTGTGTTTCAGGGAGGTGTTGACACAAACTAAAGATCAGAAATGCACAGCAAAGGGTGAACCTGGAGGCCAAGAGGGGGCCCACCGGGTGAGAAGGGTATGTTACTGTTGGATAAAGAATTGCAAGAGGAAAGAAGTGGAGGCGTGAAAAGGGCACGTGGGTAGCTGGCAGAATCATAAAGCAGCTTTGGGGGAGGTGGCTCTTGATCATGTATGGATCTGAGTGCGATGTGGGCCCTGCCAGGTGAGGGAGGATGTTCCCCACCTCCATACCCGGGTCATGATCTCTCAGCCTCAGTGTCCCCTCAAGATCCCACTCTAAGGGCTCGGGGCTACTGGACTCCCTCTTTACTCCCGCCACTCTTCTCTTACCTCGTCTTCCAGTCTTTCCCTCACTGTCCCGCCTCCTCCGCCCCGCCGGAAGTGACGCATAACTAGCGCGCCTTACCGCGCCAGAAAGGTTCTGCAGGAGCGGGAGAAAGGATTCTAGTGAGACTTACTGCGCCGGCGTGTCGGCGCGAGCGGTCAAAGCACCTTCCGGAGACCGCCGACCTGCGCTCATTTGCGAGTATCTAGCTTTCGAAGTACCCTGAAAGAGACTCAGGGAGGCCGCCGCCACTGGAGGGTATTTTTTTCTACAGGTCTGGTACCTCCCGGTGCTCTGCTACTCCGGTTCTTGCCCTTTGACCTCGCTCTCGCGGTGGGGTGAGAGGTCGGTGGCCATCTTGTGGCGGCGGCGCGGGCGGCTGTTACTGCGGAGACCCATCCCCTCCCCCCTCTCCCCCCCTCCCGACGGTCTGACAGTCAGTAAGGAGGCCCTCGGGCAGTCTAGTGAGGCCTCGGCCTCGTGCCGTCGCTCTTCCCGCCGCACTGGGTGGCTCAGGCCGTTCCCTGCAGGGCCTTACCGCCGCCACCATGTCCTCCTTTTCCGAGTCGGCGCTGGAAAAGAAGCTCTCGGAGCTGAGCAACTCTCAACAGAGCGTGCAGACCCTGTCCTTGTGGCTCATCCACCACCGCAAACACGCGGGACCCATCGTCTCGGTGTGGCACCGTGAACTTCGCAAAGGTAAACAACCCCGATCCCACCCACTTTGGCCGGCCTCGGAGTTATGCTGTCCCCCACCCACTCTCCAATCCCCTCTAGCTTCTTAAGCGAGCCTTGCTTTCCAAACCCGGGCTTCTGACGGCGTTTGTGAGGTTGGAAACTGTTTTCCCACTTCTTGGAGAAGGCAACTGAAGCCAGGAAAGCTTTCAGATACTTCTTGTCTGAGGTTCCTCAGGTCAGGGCTGGGGTGCACAGACTCCCAGTTCATCCAGCCATTTCTCCCTGACTCTTACTGACGCCTTGGATCACTATTATCTTGATAGCGTTCAGCGCCTTGTGGGGAGAGTACTGGCCCTAACCTGTTGTGTGCTGGGCGCATTGGTGGGCATTTGGAGTAAAAGCCAGTGGGCTGGAGTAAAACTGTCTAGATAGAAACCCGGCTCAGCCAATTATCAGCGGAGTGGTACTGGGCAAGTTTCTTCATCTCTCTGCCTCTGTTTTCTGATATGTTAAAAGGGGACAGTGATGTTTGCCACTTACAGAACCTTTACTCTGCGTCAGTGACTATGCTAAGACCTTTACACGCAGGCACTCTTCAGAGCATCCCTTGAAATGAGAGAGGTAAAGAGACCCCACACCTGTACCTTGCCTCTCAAGCTCCTCTTCTCATGCAAGTTTCATTGATTATAGACCTTGCTCAGAATATGGTATTGATTGAGCTCATCCTGCTGTTTGTGCCAGGCACTGGATTGGGCGTTTGTTAGCACGTTGACTTCAGAGACCAGCTGCCTGCAATTTAAGACAGATTTTGCCATTTATTGACCCCAGTATCTTACTCCACTTCACTGGCTGTCCCTTTGTTACCTCTAACAGAGAAATGATGTTGGTATTTCCTATGCCTTTATCATGTGCCGAGTACAGTACTGATACCTTTATGTTGTCATTTTATAAATTCTCAGAGCCCTTGGTGTAGGAACTTTGTAGATGAGGAAAAACTGGCTCAAACAGGTTGTGGTGAAGAGTAAACGGGGTAATCCACATGGTGTCAGGCATAGTAGACATTCAGTAAATCATGGAGAGATGAAACACTCATTATCCAGTCTAAGGCATGGTGTTTACCTTCAAATTGTTTAACTGTCTGATGGGGAAAGGTGGGCATCTGCACATGTCTGATGTTCTTGTGAGTTCATAGCAGGAAGCTGAAGAAATGAAGCTGGGAGCTGTTTTGGACACCCTGTGTGTGGTAGGCCTTCTTCGTAGCATAGGAAGGAACTTTTCTCTGCTGTGAGGTGTGGATGTCCTTTTATTTTTATTTTTTTAAAGATTTTATTTTTTATTTATACATACAAGCTGGGGTACAGGCCAGAGGCGTGGTGCGGCGAGAAGGTTCACCAGAGACAGAGTGGGGAGCAGAACAGGCAGATCAGAAATACACTGCTGAGGGGAGCAGCGGGCCAGGCAGGAGAGGTCTGCCGCACCATGTGGGATTCTCCCCGGCCGGGCCGGGCGTCGAACTCGCGTCGCCGCTGCCGACAGCTCCACAGTGCAGCGCTCAACCGCTGCGCCACCGGGGAGGCCCAGTCCTTTTATTTTTGGAATAAGGAATAACAGATGGGGAAACTGAAGTGGCTAACTGGAATTTTCAGGACCTCACAACTAGTGAGCCTCAGACTACATCAGTCTGGCAGATACCAACATGCAGTCTTGTTTTAGGAGACCCAGTTCTGACTCTCTAGAAGAGACTCCTAATAAAGATTCAGATTAAGTGCTTGTCAGGATCATTGCAGCTGAGACATGAACCCAGAGCTCTCTGATTACACTGGAACTTGCTCTTTCAAGTACCCAGTGTCTTAATGCACTTAATACTTACCGGGATCATCTGACTCCAACCAAACTTGGGAGTACTTTTGTTTATTAGAATGAATCATTGCCACCCACCCTGCCCATGCCATTGTAACATTTATTTCATTTTTACTAGTTACATCTTTTTTTACTGGATTGTTTTGTGGAAGAAACTAGGCCTTTTTCTTTGTAACATCTACAGTATTTAGTGTGGTGCCTATTACACAGTTGAAAATTACTTAGAATTAAATGGTGGTCTGATATTTTCATGGTCTATAGAGCCTCTCTAGTATAACTTTCTGTGATGGTTGAGATGTTTTATATTGCTCAACAAGGTAGGCCACTGCCATGATCAGTTGAAATGTGTGACTGAGGAACAAAAGTTTTAAGTAAACAATTGAAAATTCAGTTCCCAAGAGTTGCTAGCCACAATTTAAGGCTTCACTGGCGACTGTATGTATTGCTACTGTACTGTACAGTGTAGGCCTAGAGGATACTCTTCCAGGCATCAAGGTTCATCTTCATAATACTCAGGCTTCCTTCATGAATTGAAAATGCTCCCGTGCTAACATGGAGAAAGATTTTATGCCCTAATGTTTGTCGACTAGCCCCTTAGTTTCTAGACTGCCCAGAGTTTTTAAAAATGGACATTTCTATCTGTGGTCAAGTCATTTCCCTATTTTAAATATTTGCAAATGTCTGAATTGCCTTCAAGATATTTGCAAGATTTAGTGAAAACTAATTTTTTTTTTTAGCTTACATATTACTCCTTTTGATTTGTTACTAAATGTCTATTTTCAAGGAGTAATTCTTAATTTTTCCCTTTGGGCTCTTTTTAGGTAGGTCTTTTCCCCTTTATGGATCAGTTTGGTGTAAGAAGCACCTAGATGAACATTTTTTAGTATTTAAAAATTTTTTTATCTATTTTAGGTAAATAGGGCTTTTTTTCAAAATTATTTTTCTAGATGTCAAAACCAGCCAGACAAGTGAAAAATTTTCATCAGCTAGTTATTTAAACTTTACTCAATAATGACTCCACAAACATTTTTAATTGGCATAAGCAGAGGGTGAAAGGATTTATTTTGTCATAATGGAAAGCCTTCTGAACAAATGAGTTGTCACCATGGGCTAGAGGGGAGGGCATATGTATTTGTATGTGTTATGGCTGTGTATTCAAGTGCTCTGGGCCTTTGTCATAGCATGTATACATACATGGTGTTATGTCCGCTGTTCAGGATGCTGGGTGTGGATGGATTAATTTTATCTTAAACCCTCATTGCCAAGTTTGAGGATGATGTAAATTTATTGATCTTGTAATAGTAAATAGTAAAACCATGGCTCTCTAGCACCTTACCTATGGAGTTTGTAATACTGAAAAATGTACGTGTTTTATATAAATGTCAAAATTGATTTTTTACAAAATGGATTCTGGGTTTTTAAAACAAGTATATGGAACTTGTAAAGCCTAAGTTGGTCAAATTTGCTTTGTTTTACTTTACTTTTGTTTACTTTATATAGACTTGGTGGTTTTCCTTATCACAAAATCTCAGAACAAGATTTGCTTTAAAAAAAAAAACAGTTTTGCTAAAGTGATAACCTTGTAGCAAGAGTATGGGATACTGTAACTGTTGATTTTTTAATTCTGCTTTTGAATAATAATTGGAAAGGTAAAGATAGCTTCAAGTTTTCAATATTCTCATCAGTTGGCCATCTAAACTAGGTTATTAACAAAAGGTCTGTGCAGTTCCAGATTGTTGTATTTAATTTTATGATCACTTTGAGTCATCATTTTAAGTTATAATGTGCTTTAACAATCTTGTTTTTTAACTTGGGTTATTCTCTTGTAGCTACATTTTAAAATGTCAGATATTATGCCTGCTCTGTTAGAATTTATACATGCTGTGTGCATTTCAAAAGAAACAAGTGATTTCTGAGAGAAATAGAGGAAAGACTGGTTATATTCAGGTGTGTAGAGGTCCTACTTGAATTTTCAGGTACTTCAGTATTGGAAAAAATTAAGTGTTTTGAGCTATCTGATTGTGTTCTTATTTATTTCCTAAAGAAAACTGGGACCGAAAATGGAAGTGATGTAACATTATGGTTTAGAAGTTATGTGCATGGAAGCCAGGAAATTCAGTACTGTTCCCCCAAGCAACTGTAACTCAGACATATTGCATGAGGTTTTTATGGTTTAATATATGACCATATAGAGCAACAGGAAATACTACATTTAGTATGTATAAAAGAGAAGAATTATGGTTTTAGTGGGAGCCATAATTTTACATATCCAGATTTCAGACATGTGAATTTTCAGTAATAAAGTAGCACTAATGTATATTTGTATTTGAGATAAATAACCGTTGATGCATCTAGAGATTACTCTGGACTGTAGAGTTAGTGTCATTGATTAACTATGACTATTGAAATGTTCTAAGAGACATTTTCAGTGTGGGAGCATAAATTACAAGAATCTGTTTTAAAGTTGAAATCTAACTCAAGTCTTTTATTCTGCAGTTTTTGATAATTAACAGTGAGTTAGAAATGTTCATCTTTGCAATAGAATAAATGAAAATCATTGATTTAACATGTCTTCTTGAGAATATTGACTTTGTCCTTTAGGAATTTTCCTTGGATTATCTTGATTTTTACTTCAATTAATTATTCTAATTAAAATAACACAGAAATGAAGACAGCCCATTCTTGTTTGTTTCTTTTTCCACCCAGAGTTGTTCTCAAGCTTGTTTTGTTGCAGACCTCCAAAACTTCTTTTAGGTTGTTTGTTCAAACATATAGCAGTTTTGATCTCAAGTAGGTAATACTTGTCTTAATGTTCTTTAAGAGTAGCTTAGGGCAAAAGAATTATGGATTGAGAATTTCCTTGGTATAAGTTTAAATTATATTCTTTTCTTTTTTCCCAGCCAAATCAAATAGAAAGCTTACTTTTCTGTACTTAGCGAATGATGTCATCCAAAACAGTAAAAGAAAAGGACCTGAATTCACTAGAGAATTTGAATCTGTCCTTGTGGATGCTTTTTCTCATGTTGCCAGGTATGTTGTCTTTTATTTTTTTTTTAATTTTGTTTTGTTTTTAAATGCATTACCTTTTCCTCCTTTTTGTTCTTTTTCCTTTTCTGTGATAGCTTTTGCAAATTGACTGCACTTTTCAGAGGTGTGTTTTACAGTGTGTTGCAGAGGCCAAATTATGGTTTTATGTATTGCTGGCCCTTAAGAACCATCTCAGACATGTAAACCTTTTGCTACCTTAAAGGGATTCCGTTTAGTATTTCAAGCATGTCTTTCCTCCACATTTATTGACTTCATTTCTTGAATATGGTATTTTCCTTGACTTGACTGAGTTGTCTGTTAGCTTATGGTAAAAATCAAAGCTAATAGTGCAAGGGAACCTTCCAGTAACAAAGCCTTACCAGCAAATTAGTTGCTTTGCCTTCATTTTTACTTCTTTCTGTATGTCTAGATATCTAATTTACTAAAAATAGTTGTCATTGTAGCTGCAAAGATAGTAATTAGTAGTGTGGAAAGTAGATATTTGCTCTGGTTATATCATATTAAGTCTCTGTCACCGTTGTGTTTTGTGACAGACTGGAAAATAGAGCACGCTTGCAGCTAATATCACAGAAAGCATACATTTGATTAAAAGTTTAATAGATCATTTTTATTCATTTAAAAACAAACAGCTTTTCTATAGACATTAGTCGCCCAAGAAGAGTAAAGAAAAACTGTTTTTCATCAAACTATTAATAAGTAAACATATAAAAGTGAAAATCCTTGCAAAAGGATAATGAGAAAGGGGATAAGGAACCTGGCAGGTTAAACACAAATTGTTCTAGGGTCTAAAGTATAAGAGTCAGGACCTCAATATGAAATAAGTCCAGCATTTCATGAAAGATTGGGAAAGGTTGAAGGAATAAAATGAGAAATCCAAAAAAAGGACATCTAGTTTTCTAGAGATGGAAATGGGATGTTTGTCAGCTACATTATTGATGTTTTCTTTTGATGAACATGGACACCGAAGAAGCTGCATGTGTTATTACTTAGTAAAATACTGTCTTTGTAAGAGAGTAAGCTTAGAACAGATTTCTAGAGAGCCCGCTGAAACTGGAGAGTGGCATTTGCTTATCTTGAGATTTAGTTCCTTGTTTAAACTTTGGATCCTGTTTGGGTATTATATGCAGCATCCCCATGCATCTCAGCTCCCTCCCCTCCACCATTATTAGAACAGGAGGTCCAGCCGCTTTCAGTCCTGACTCACCTCATTGATGGTTAAGAAATGCTTTCATCATGGTTTTTCTGTAGCCAATTGATGTAAAAGACAGTTGACCCATATTGACTAGGAATATCTTTTTTTTTTAATATATAATTTTATGCCTACAAGCTGGGGTGCAGGCCAGAGGCGTGGGGCGGTGAGAGGGTTCACCAGAGACAGAGTGGGGCGCAGAACAGGCAGATTGACGGAAATACACTACTTGAGGGGAGTAGCGGGCAAGGCAGGAGAGGTCTGCTGCGCCATGTGGGAATCTCCCCAGTGGGCCATTGAACCCGCGTTGCTGCTGCTGACAGCTCCACAGCGCGGCACTTTAACCTGCTGCGCCACCAGGGAGGCCCTGACTAGGAATATCTTTTTTTTTAAGATTTATTTTTTATTTATACATATAAGCTGGGGTACAGGCCAGAGGCGTGGGGCGGCGCTAGGGTTCACCAGAGACAGAGTGGGGAGCAGAACAGGCAGATCAGAAATACACTGCTGAGGGGAGCAGCGGGCGAGGCAGGAGAGGTCTGCCGCACCATGTGGGATTCTCCCCGGCCAGGCGTCGAACTCGCGTCTCCGCTGCCGACAGCTCCACAGCACAGCGCTTAACCGCTGCACCACCGGGGAGGCCCTGACTAGGAATATCTTGATGATAATTTCCTACATGCTCAAATCCCCCCACAAACACACCAAACCATCCCAGTTCTCTTAATCAGAAAGCTGCCAAGTTCATAAATTTAATTTGAATGGTGTTTAATTAACTAGACTTTGTACATATTTTCCACACAAAAACCTTGTTTTCTTCTCACTTTGGACATAGTTGTGCATTTTATTTCTCATTCAGAATATAGTTGAGTGACTTTTATGAGCTACATGCTGGTCTAGATAGTAGAGGCAGCAGTGAACAAGGCAAATGAGGACAAATAAATGAACAAGATATTTTCAGAGAGTGATAATGTGAAGGAATGATGTTCTGGAGTGGGATCTCTCTTAAGGAATGGCATTTGAGGTTGTCGTGCAAAGTAGGAACAACTATTAAGAAGAACCTAAGGTAGAAATAATCTTGGTGTTTTAGGATTGGAATGAATAGCAGTGTGGTTTGAACACAGTGAACAAGAGTAAAAGTAGCATCAGATGAGATCAGAGAGATAGGTAGTACCAGTCCTGTGTGCCCTGTAAGCCTTGGAAGAGTTTGGATTTTGTTCTGACAGGATGTCTGTGAAAAATTTTGAGGAGGCAATGATAGAGTCTAGACATTTTTTAAAATATCCCTCTGGCTTGGTTTGGACCAGAATAAGTACAGGTGCATGAACTTGGAGAGTGTTTTTGTAGTACAAGCTGGAGGTGGCATTGTCTTAAACTCACAGGTAGTGCGAAGATAATAGCGTACTTCAAATGCTCGATCTGTGGTTGCATTTATTATGCACACCCTTGCCCATCCCTCCCCCCAGCTCCCACTGTTAGGGTCTGTAGGTGTTGAATGGGAACTAGTAGAGAGGGAAAAGAGAAAGGTGATTTCTAGGTTTATAACACAAGTGGACGGGTATCACTTACTGAGATGAAGCTTGGGGGAAAATATGGTAGAGGAAATCAAGAGTTTTGTTTTGGCCATGTTAAATTTGAGATGGCTTGTAGATATTCCATGTGGCAGTGCCAGATAAGGCAGATAGATGAAATAATCTAAAGTTCAGCACGGAATTAATTTCTGGAGACAATTTATCAACATGTACATATTTATTGTATGTTGTGGAATCCCCAAGACTACTTACTCCCAGGTTTGGTAACTTGCTAGGAGGACTCAAGACGACTCAGTACACAATCCTCCTCATGCTGTGATTTATTACAGTGAAAGGATATAAGGAAAATCTGCAAAGAAGACCAGATGTGAGCTTCCAAGAGTCTTCTCACTGAGGAAGGATGGTAGTTCAGTGGTAGAATTCTCACCTCCCAAGAGACTTCTCACAATAGGATTGCACAAGATATGCTTAATTTCTCCAGCATTGAATTGTGATAGCACATGTGAAGTGTTGTCTACATGGCAAACTCATTATTAGACATTCAGTGCCTAGGGTTTTATTGGGGTTGGTCATATAGATACCCTCTGCCATAAATTACAGACACCCAGAAAGAAAACAGATGTTCATCCTAAGCCATATTGTTTGGACAAACAGTTTAGACACCACCCTTATCAATTAGGAAAGGCCAGGAACACTCTTAAATCCAGATTCCCAGATGCCAGCTTTGGGCCATCCTTGTTAGCTGACCTTTCTGAGGGCAGCAGTCCCAGGTTTGCTGTGTTAACTCTTCTCTGCACCACCTTTATATGAGTTGCTGTTGGAAGTACTGGGGTTACTTAGAGTTCTTGCCCTTGATAGGCATATAATAGACCTAGTGTATATAGGTTAAGACAAATACACAAATTACAGTGGGGATACCAAGGATGTGCCAAAAACTGCAGAGGAAGGAAAGGCCTCCAAGCTGACTTGGCAAGGCCTCAAGTATCTAGCTGACACTCCAAGCCACTATTCTGTATGTGTGTAATACACATGTTCTTGTTTTAGATCAATTGTGCAGTGATTGAATTTATAATTAATCATGATTAAAATACATACTAAGTTTTGTTCAGCATAAGAAGTTATGTATGTAATTATCATTTTCCAGTTTATTCATTGATTAGTGGCAAAGATTTTTTTGGTGTTTCTCACTTAATGATTTCTCAATTTAGAGCTGAGTTAGTGCAACCTGAAAAGATAGTTTCTTCTGTTATAACACTATTTTATTGCTTTAGTTGTAGCCAATCCCAGGTGTTACAGAAATTTCCAGTTTGTTGGAGCACCTCATCAGTAAAAAGCTTTCTCGACTGTTGTATCTATAACTTTGAAACCTATCTGTCAAAACTTTTGATTCACTATAGTGTTCAAGGAAGGCCTATCCTGGTTGTCCTATTCACCAATTAAACTGGAGGCTCTTTGTGACTTTAGCTTTTAGTGGTGAAAACCTTTTGAAAATATCTTTTGGTTATAACAGGTTTGAGTGACAGTTCCCATTTTACAGTAATGTGGCTGAAGCTATACTCAAAATCAGCTTTAGTCTTAAATCCCAAATATCCGTAGGGAGTGGTGGGTGGGTTGGTGTTCTGCCTTTCAAGTAAATCTTTAATAAGAATTTGTGTCATGATTGGTTTCATTTTTTAAGTGAGCAGAACTTGTAGAGAACAGATTATTTGTTAAAAAGTACCAACCCGCGAACTAAATTTGATTAGTTGTCATTTGGTTATACTAGTTATAATGACTTCATTTTCTGAAACTATACAATTGAACACATGAAGGATTTTCATTCCTTTCAGGATAAATGCCGCATGTTTAATGGGTATTCAGGGCCCTCTATAATCTAATTCCACTCTATCCATCCAGATATTTCTGCTATTTCCGTACATTTCCTATATACTTTAGTCACCTGAATTACTCACAGTTCTTCCTCTTTACCTTGTTCTATTTTGGGGGGGTGGGGTCCATTGAAAGAAGAAGCTATAGAGCATGAGCAAAGGTGTGGACACAGAGGGAGCAAGTTGAGTAGAAAATTCATGTGGTTGAGTTGCTGGAATGTGAAGCACCAGGTAATATATGGAAAAGATAGAAAGGACAACTGAGTCAAACTCTAGAGGTCAGAACCTAGCCTTATTTGTATTCTAAGAACAGTATCCTTAAACCTCATTGAATGAGCAAGTGAGTGCTTTAGTTAATGTCTGACATGAAAGACCTTGATGTATTAAGATGGTTGTTGAAAGTTCCTAGATATATGGCCTCCTGAAACTTACCTAAATTTTTTATGAGATTACAATTAGAAGTTTATTGGACTTGTTCTAGAGCTTCATTTAGCAGTCAGGGGGATGGGCACAGATCCCTCCCCCTGTGGAAATTATATTAAAATGAAAAGCTAAAAGTGTAAACAACAAACAAGTTCTGTAGCATATCAGAAGATAAATGGTGTGGAGAAAAATTAAGCATGGGTAAGAGGTGTAATTTGAAGTAGGGAGATCAGGAAGGGCTCACTGAAGACACACCTGAAGGAGAAGTGTGAATCAGCCAGGCTGCCACCTGAAGGCAATATGGTTCCAGGCATAGTGAGGGCCAGGGTGGTTTTGAGGGAGCAAAGGAAAAGAAAGGGGTAGGAGATGAGGTCAGAGAAATAATGAGCTGGGCTGAGAAAGGCTGAGGGAGAACACGAAGAATCACTGGAAGTTCTGAGTGAAGAAAGTGCCACGACCTGCCTTAACACAACAGCTCGAGTTGTCTTTTTTGAACTAGAGGATAGATGGTAGGAGGACAAGATGGAAACAGAAAACCCAGTAACAAGGCTTTGCAGTGATCAGGCAAGAGAAGTTAATGGCTAAAACCAGGTTGATAGCAGAGGAAGACAGAAGTAATTTTCTTCTAGATATATTTTCAAGGGTAGTAAACGTGTTTTTACCACAGATACCAAATTGTTTTATAAGCTTTTGGTGGCATTTTTTTGCCTAGCCCTCACCTTTGACTGAAAGGGAAAAAAAATAATAATAATTTGTATGTGCCTTGGTTTAGTGCTCAGACCCTCCCCCCCCCAATTTGATGAGATTGCTACTAATAATTCATAAGTAATATAAGCTGGCCAGATTAGCCTGAAATCTTATCTCACTTTGTTAACGTAAGTTTCAGACTAGTGCTGTCAGGGCTTTTGGGGGATAAAATTTCCATGTCAGTGAAATTGGTATGATTTTTTTCTTGAAGTTCCTGTTAAAGATTGATTATGTTACTAAGACATCAGGGTATCTATCCCCTTCTTGTTTAATGTCGTTCACTGTAAAATCATTGACATCTAGACAGCCTCAAAAAACAGAACAATTCATAGTAACACTGTGGATGGTGAGAATGTTTGTTTTCTATATCAGAAAGTCTTCCCCCATTCTCTCACGATGCTGTCTAATATTTTATGGTAAGCAGTTGGTTCATACTGAGTGATAGTTATATCATTAAAAAGGATTCTATTTCAAGAGTGTAGTATGTCAGGAGTTAAAAAAATACTGGTTTCTTTCTGGTATAAACTACAAAGGACTTTGTTATGCTCAGTGTGTTTAAGGTGATCTGTTAGACACCTTTGTGTGAACATGAAACACGGATCTAACCCAGAATTAAAGTTATTGTGAAGAAGTTAATTTAAAGTTGAGGTCATTACTGGCATATATACATGTATATGAGTATGTATACATATCAGAGGTGTTGGTGTCTTAGCATTAAGTTGTAGTGAATTTATTCCCCATAAAAATGTTTTTAAACATTTTTTTTCTATCCTTAAAATTTTTGGCCCACAGAATGTTTGGCACTAGATTTCAATTAAAGTCTTCTTAAAAAGCAAGCTGTCCCAATTAATAATGGTCAATTTTTTCTAATTCTTTGTAAAAATCAGCCATTGGCTTTTTGCACTATTTGTCCCATCTTTCAAAGGTGTGTTAAAAGACAGATTACTTCTATAACATAATCCCTTTCTCTTCCCTATGTACTACAGGAAGAAAGTAATTTCTGGTCAGGTTTTGGGTATCCATTTATCACCATTTGTACCTTATTCTTCTGTTTCTAAATATGTAAATCTTTTAGTCAGTTTTTTTTTTTTTTTAAGTAGCTCTGTCCTAATTAAAAACAAAAAAATTCTTAAGCTTATATATATCTTTTCATCTTTTCTGGGCAGAGAGGCAGATGAAGGCTGTAAAAAACCTTTAGAAAGATTGCTGAACATCTGGCAAGAAAGAAGTGTGTATGGCGGCGAGTTCATACAGCAGCTGAAGCTGTCTATGGAGGACTCCAAGAGCCCTCCCCCCAAAGGTAGAAACATCACCACATGTTTACAGCTCTTGGTCTTTGCCTACTTTCGAATCAAATATGAAAAGCTGCAGTGGGGGTTGCTGTGAACCACCAGCGATTATATGATTCTTCAGAGAGAGAGATGATCATAAATGATGGTGAGAATTTATGTAGTGCTCACAGCGTGTAAGCCTGGTTCTAGTATTCATGCTATTCATCATCTCACATCCCCTTTTACTCTCTATTCTCTTTGACCCTCTTCTGCCTTGCACAAAGGAAAAGTACAAGCAAGTTGTTTAGCGTTGTGGGTAAATAGAAGGTACCCTGCACTGAGATTTTGTCCTAGCCCTGTCACTAACAATTACAGGAAGTTGGAGAACCCCCTTAGCCCTTTAGAACTTGTTTCCATGAAATGTTGATGTGGCTTTGGAATATACTTTTGATGATATGATTGTCAGCTTGCTGTCTAAAATTGATTTCGGTCTTCAGCCTAATAGTATGTGCATGTGTATGTGTGAATTTTACCAAGAACCTCTTAAGAGCTCATGTTAACTTTTTTCTTTTAAAGAAGAGTAACATCAAATGTTGGTTCTTTGGCTTCTTCTGGTCACTTGCAATTTAATTCTCGTTGGCGTGGCATGTTTCTGAGCTGTAGGTCTTTTCTGATTGCAGACATGCTCACTGCCTGGAGGATCCAGTCCAAGTACTGTATAGTACTTCGGACCCTAAATAATCTGAACTCTTCTACTTTCCGGTTTCTTCTGCTATTCACACACCATATTCTTTGGCCATATTGAATTACCAATGATTCCCCCTGTGGATACTGCATTGACATCCCTTCCTTTGCATCTGCTGTTATTTCTTCCTGAAATGTCCTTTTGCTCCTTTCACTGTGTGCTAAACTCATTCTTCAAGCTTGTTGCTCTCATTCTGACATCTTTCCCAGCTTGTCTGGACACATGCCATTTCTCCATGGTCTTCTAGTACTTTGTACTTGCCTCTGCTATAGAACTTAATCACCAGTAGCATAAATAATAATATCATTCATTCAGCAACTCCTTATTGTGTCCCTATCATGATCTCTTCCAGCTCTGAGTTCACGTGCATTTTATGGAGGAGTAACTTTGCAGTGAAACTCAAGGTTAAAGGCTGTCTAAGAATGACATAAGTGCTTTCAGGCTACAGGTCATTGCTGTTGAGTTGACAGAAAACAATTTCAGGGTCACCCTCCTGGTAGCTTCTGAAAAGCAAAATGTTTCCTACTTTGGATTCTTGTGGTGTCTGTATTGTATCTTTTGGAGGTATTCTGCACATGGTTGGGGAGTTATCCAGCATTTTTTTCTCTTCTCTGCCTTAGAGTTCATACCTAAACAGTGCTGATTTTTTTTTTTTTTTAACACTTCTGGGCAAGTGGGAGAGCTCTGAAAGATGTTTGAAGCTAAGTGTTGAATTTCAATTTAACAAGCATTTGCTGGACGTGTGCTTTTGAGTAAACAGCCATGGTAGGTGCTGTAGGGAAAGAGTGAAAGAGGAGTGAGAAATAGATCTGCAGTCAGACAAATCGGGGGATTTGTGGCAATGGTAGATTTGACAATATCTCCACTGGGCTTCTGATTTTTTTTTTTTAAGATTTATTTATTTATGCATACAAGCTGGGGTGTAGGCCAGAGGTGCGGGGTGGTGAGAGGATTCACCAGAGACAGAGTGTGGTGCAGAACAGGCAGATCGACAGAAGTACACTGCTGAGGGGAGCAGCGGGTGAGACAGGAGAGGTCTGCTGTGCCATGAGGGAAGCTGTCTGGCTGGGGATCAAACTCATGCTGAAGTGGCTCTGGATAACTTCATAGTGCTGCGGCTTAACCCTTTGCACCACCAGGGAGGCCCTGGGCTTCTGATTTTTTTGAGCTTCGAGATTATAACAGCAACAGAGGCACTGTTCTATATGTAGGATAATGCTGATCTGAAGATAATTTCTCTTTTCTATTCTGTAAAGATGAAAACACGTACCAGAAGGTTCTAGTGTTTTTATTAGTCCCAGTTAACTCTTGTCTTTTCACTATTTTCTTCAAATTTGAGTTATGAGAATATTTTACCACAATCCTTTCAAAATATTGATGAGTTCCCTAGAAATTTATTTCCAAGTTTAAATAGTCCTTTTATATTTCAGCTTTGATTCATGGGTAATTCTTTGTCTTTAGACCACTTTAGTGCTTACCTTGAAGATAAAAACTTTCATGGTTTCACTTATAGGGGAACCAAATAAGGGATCAGGGAAAAACATAATAACAAGTGAAAATCCAAAATTAACAAGCAGCTATGAATCAGAGAAATTCTGCAGGGGAGTGTGAGGGAGAGGGATCAAAACGGGAGGGAAGAGCACAAGGGGCGGTGGCGATGCACGGGTGAATTTTGGTGGGAATTTTATGGGGACTACACCTGGGAGGAGAAAGCAAACATTGTACAAAAATGAACCGTGATATAAAATATATATAAATCTATAAATTATATGTGAGAAAAACTTTCCCATGGAACTTTGACAGTTCTAACATTGGAGAATGCATGAACTTGGGAATTTTGTTTTGGAACTAGGTATTTCTTGAGTTTATATGCCTGTCTTCAAGGTGCAAGACCCCAGTGTTCTAAAATTCTCTCTGTTTTTAGGAATATTCAAGCCGTTTGACTGAATGGCACTTCACTATTTACTTGAATCACCCATGAATCATACTATCTTACTGTAGGATTTAGAAAGGAATCATACAAAGGAAATGGCATTTATTGAACACCTCTTAGGCACCAGCTTCTCTGCTGGCTCCTTTTCATGTTAATTTATTTTAGATCCTTTCAGCTACTCTCCGAACTTGGTATTATTTTCATATTTCAGGTGAGGATACTTAAACTTGAAAGGGCGTAATAGTAATTTTTTCCAAGTAGATATGATTATTAAGTGGGAAATTCAAACCCAGGTCTAAAAGACTTTAAAGCCTGTGTTCTCACACCATACTGTTACTGAAAAGATGTGGCTTCAGTAAACTTGAGTTAGGGTATGGATGAATAAGCAGGTCTCCCAACTTTCCTGGGCCCTAATATATTAATTTAGCTGTTTAGAGCACGGGTTTAAAATCAGACTTCCAGATTATGAATCCCAACTCTGTTCATTCCAAGCTATGTGACCGTGGCACTGCATTTTTCTTCTCTGAGCCTCCACGTGCTCACTGTGTAATATATATATATTTGAAGATTTATTTATTTATGCGTACAAGCTGGGGTACAGGCCAGAGGCGTGAGGTGGCTAGTGGGTTCACCAGAGACAGAGCGGGGAGCAGAACAGGCAGATCAGAAATACACTGCTGAGGGGAGCAGCGGGCGAGGCAGGAGAGGTCTGCTGCACCATGTGGGAATCTCCCCTGCCGGGCTTCGAACTCATGTCGTCACTGCCAGCAGCGCAACAGCGCCACAGCGCAGCGCTTAACCGCTGCACCACCAGGGAGGCCCTCTCACTGTGTACTATTAATATGGCTGTTAAAAGTAGTATCTCATAGAGTTGTGAAAATAACTTGGATTAAGTAAAATGTTGTTAATGGAGCAATGATATATTCTAATGTCTAATATTCTGAGTTTTTGAACTAATAGCAAAAGAAGGAAGAGATTTGTTTAGAATGTTTTGTCCTCCAGATTTTGTGCAAGACTGGAGAGCATAGTGGGTAAGAGCACAGACTCTAGGTCCAGTGTTCCCAGGTTTCAAGCCTGGACCTGGCTACTCAGTTCAGTGGGATGAACTTTCAGAAATGTGCCTCAAGTGTTGGCCTTTGTTGTTGCAGATCTTTTTTATTCACAAGTAAAGTTAAATGTGCTTTAAAACATTTTTCCCCTTATTTTGTAGGACTGGAAAAAAGAATGAGGAAGCAGTTGTAACAATATTTTCTGCTCCTTTTCGCAATTTAAAAATAATATGAAAATGTCAATTGTCCCTCAAATTAAAAATTATTAAAAGTAGTATAAAACCTGTGGAATTTTTAAAAACCCCAGCCATTCAAAGAATAATGGAGCGAGGTAACTCTGGAATGGAGGAACCCCGGGCGGGGAGGGTAAGGGGAATAATGAATTTCCAGTAGGTCCTCCAAATGGAGTTAGAAGAGAACTGGAAAAATAGAATGATAATGGTTACCTCCTATTATACCCTTTTTCATCAGGATGACAAAGGACAGAAATGACCCCAGAATTATTTTTATGTTTGATGTCAGTCTTGTAATGACAAGAGTGAGTGGGAGCATAAGTGGTAAAAAGAACCTCGGATTAGAAGACAGGTGACTTTGACTGTGGGGCCCAGAAGAGATCTAGCTTTGTAGATGGTTGACTGTGTTTTGGGAGCCTCAGGCTAGCGTTTTGCCTTAAAATTAGTTTTTCTGCTCTGCCATAGTGTGAAATTCTACCACATTCACATCTGTAAGGGTTACTGTAAACTCATAGGTAATTAAGATTACTTCAGTGTTAGCTGAGTACAAAGGCCTTCTGGAGACACAGGGACAAGTTGGAGGGTAGAATAGAGGGTCTACAGTATGAGAAGAGAACAGTTTGGCCACCGGTAGTTTTTTGCTATACCTGTAAACAGTGGTTGAGTGAGTGAAAAAGGGAATGTAAATACCGTGACTAGAAGCCAAATTGATATTGAAAGGGTACCTAATCTTAAAATCAGATGTAGGCCTGGGGCTGACAGATTTTCTAGGCTACTTTTAATGGCTGTCTGACTAGATTGAAAATACTGGGCACCATAACTGCTAGCTTTGCACAGATGAGTCAGGGTCGAGTTACAGGGTGGGCTGTCCTTTTTGTGTAAAGGAAAGCAGTGATGGTTGTTTCTGGGTTTTTCAAGTTCTATGCCTGTTCTGCCTTCAAGAGGTTTCAAACTTAGGTCTGTTGACACTTTCCTGGGGATGTAAAGGAATAAGATTCAATGCTCCTTTAGAGGGAAGGCCTGTGCCTGCCAATATCCATGCAAAGTAGCAAGTCGAGTGCTTCCCAAGAGAGGCCAAAGAGTTGTGGGAGTTAGATGGAGATGGTGACAACTGAGAGAGGGAGTACTCAGAATGGTATTACCATTGCCACACATAGGCAGTGAACCTGGGGAGGCCATTCCAGTTTTGAACAGTAAGGGCTCTGCTTTAGGAAGATTAATAAGAGTGTAGTCTAAGTTGGAAAAGGAGCAGGGTGACTAGTTGGCACAGTATCTGGACACGGCATGAGAAAGGGTAAATTATTAGTGAGGGGCTATGGGAAGGAGCACAAAGGAGATGTGTGAGACATCCTTAGAAGTGTGTAACCTGCTGGAATTTGAAAATTTGGAAGAGATTCTGGTGTTCTCCAAGGCTTTGTACTTGCAAGATGGGGCCATTGGAAGTGTTCATAATGAAACTAGGTAGCTCGGGAAAGGAAGAGCCATAAGGGGGCAGGACTAATGCATCCAGATGGAGATAGGAGAGGCCTGGAATAGAGGATGATAATGGTTACCTCTCATTATCAGCCTCTGCCATCAGGATGGCAAAGGACAAGCACAGCCCAAATTATTTCTATCGTTTGATTTCATTTTGGTAATGCCATGAATCAGTGGCAATATAAAAAGGGCAAAAAGAAAACCAGATTAGGATGCAGGTGACTTTGACTGGGACCCAGACTTGAGTAACAAGCTCTCTAATTTTGGACAACCCATAGCCTTTGATATGCTTGTGAAAAATGTAGGGAAATGAGACTGATCTCTCAGAGGCCTTCCAGTGCCAAAATGCAGCAATTCTGAGTGTCTCAAGTGATGTGTAGTTTTATGTATAACAATTTCTCTGTACAACCTTTTTTTTTTTTGCCCTGGAGATTATTTTCTAGGGACTACTTTGTTCCTGTAGTGGCTGAATGTGTGGGTTATATCGCACACTGCTTGTCAACAAGGCAACTACAATGTGCAAAGCATTGTTAGCTATTTCATATGAAATTATATCCTAGTAGATATTCCAGTTAAAAAATACAACAGTCCTTGCTTTTCTTGGCAGTGCAGGATGGTAAAAATGGCCGCTAGAGCTGAAACTACACAGCTAGTCATCTTAGTAATCGATAGGGAAAATTATAGTTGTTCTGTGACTTCAGAAATTTTTTGTCAAAGAATCAAAAATTCACTGTTGATTATGACTGTATGGGGGGGGGAATGTAGTAAATAGTAATTTGGCATGCTGTAACAAAAAATTAGAAACATTAAGAAAATGTTTCATGTCTTTGTGGTGTGAACAAAACTTGCCTTCTTTTATAATTTATGATATGGAGTAAGCATTTTTCCTGTAAGTGAATTGTCAGTTCCTTTCTAAGTCTAGATCAGCTTCCAACATTTCATCCTTTGTGCTTTCAGTGTTTCAAAATATCTCTGAGAGTTACTTTAATAAGTTTTTTTTTTTTTTTTTTGCCAGCGTCTCTTCCTTTGGGACATTGTCGTCCTTCTCATCATAACCACTTTCTTCATGTATGTTGATAAGCTGGTCTTCACTGAGTTCCTTGGGCTGCGAATTGAGAGTCTCTAGAATGGGGACAGCACCAGCATTCCCACAAACAGCTGTTTCTCTAGAACACTATTCCATTCAGATTTCACTTCCAGCATTAGCTTTTGTTTTCTGTTTCTTTGCTGTTCTCTCATCTTTGTTGGTTGTTCTGTTTTGTGTGTTCATTTTTATAAAATTAAAATGTCATGTGGGTTTTATCACTGGGAGATAAGGAGACAGCACAACTAAACACTTTGTTGTCTGTGAATTGAATAGCAGATGTTAGTGATCAATCACTGACTTGAAAGAAGTGATTTGCTTCTTCAGTGATCATTGTGCTTCTCTGTTATTTACATAGGAATTTGTGGACTGAAGTTAGCAGCAAAGTTTGTTCTTTGTGCAATTGCTCAGTTAGTAAGTGATGGTAATTGAAGTTTGAGCATTTTGTTGGGGAATAAGTTTCGTTTAACTAAACCCTTGTAAAATCTGTGCATAATAGGATCATGCTAAGTTCAAACTGGGTTAAAATGTTTTTTTTTTTTTTATTAGAACAGACAAAAAACTTAAAGCCCATGAGGTTGACATAACTTTCATGTTAAACATAGTTTGATCAGTTAATGTGTGAGGTAGAGTATGGGATCTGCATCCTTGGTTTCAGAAGAATACATTTAAGCGAGAAAGTGTCCATTGTTCTGTTTGTAAGTCAGATTTCTTAGGCCAGTGCGTGGTATCCTTCTCTTTGGACAGATGAAAAAAAATTATAGGGGGCTAAGGAAGGGCTAAGTAATTTGAGCACAGTGGAATGAGCACAGATTATGAAGTCAAGTCTTTAGATGAGTCATCTAGCTTCCCTGAGTCCTCATTTCTTTACTTGTAAAATGGACATACTACATCTCAGAATTGCTGTAGGGACTAAATGTAAAGAAGCCACTGCAATGACAGGCCTGAATTGGGTGTCCAGTAGTTTCTTTACTCTGAATTAGGTGTCCAGTAGTTTCTTTACTTTCCAAACAAGAATTTATCCCGCAGTTGTTTGGCATTATTCTGTATTTTAAAAATGGTCACTGAAGTAATTTTTCTCAGTAGTGTTAGTCATTTCATAGTAATAGTTATTTTTTATTTTAAGGTACAGTTAGATTTGTTTTGTTTCTAAAGGGAGAGTTTAAGGGATATTTTTTGGCACATTTGACATGATTTTATTGGGCTTTTTTTCTACTATTTTCTGAAATTATTCTGGAAAGCAAAATACTCTTTTCATATGAAGTTTCTTCTCCACAAATCTTCATTCACATTGACTCGCTTCATTATCTTATTTGGTAGTTTCTTAAGTTTTAGTTAATGAAGTTTTAAAAGTGTTAGTTTGGTGAGTTTCACTTTCAGAAGCTTGATTTTGGTAGTGTTTTTTCCGGTGGGAGGCAATCTCAGATGACAGACTAAATAATGGGTAATACAGGGTAATACAGGGAACTACCCCAATTTAACAAAAAAAATGGCATAAAGATTAATATTAAGACACATCTGGAAATGTACACCCCTTTTGCCCTTTTAATTTTACATGTGGCCCATTGTACATAGCATTTATCTCTTATCTTTGTAGGTTATGTGACCCAAATTTGTCACTTTTTTCTTTCTTCTTTTTTTCCTTTAGCAACAGAGGAGAAGAAATCCCTGAAGCGAACTTTTCAGCAGATACAAGAGGAAGAGGATGATGACTACCCTGGAAGCTACTCTCCCCAAGATCCTTCTGCAGGACCCCTCTTGGTATGTCTTGACTAGGAGAGTAGGGTAAAGTACCCTAGTGAAATGACCTTGAGTTGAAGATTATGGCCACAAGGTGGCGCTGGCAACCAGTAGTATGGGCTCACTAGAGGGTAGCTTTCAGGGCACCAGGTGCAAGATCTGCCCATTGAAGTTTGCCAGGTAACAGGCTTGACTTTATCTTTGCACCTCATGACTCTGGGGTGGATTTATGTTGTATAGAGTACTTGGATTTGGCTTTTTTTCACACCTAGAAATTAAAAATACTGTTTAAAAGATTTTTGTAAAAGAGCAGGTAATATTACAAAGACACTCAGGATCTCTGTTCTGCCATGACTTGACTCCAACTGCTTGGTTATTTTGTTGTAAGTAAACAGCTTATTAGTTTTTAAGAACAGTCTGTTTAGCAATAGCAGATTTTGTGTACACTGTAACCTATCTAAATTTTGAAACATTCATCTAGCTTTTAATGAATTTTTAACCATTATTTTGTAATTCTAGCCCTTCATATAAGTTAGTTTGTTAATTCTGTGGTTGGCTTATTTTATCTATCTATTTATCAAAGAAAAATATGGCTCAAATAGACAGATTAACCAGTGTCTTAATTTGAATATGGGCCTAACTTACTC
The DNA here is from genome assembly GCA_004024925.1 of Scalopus aquaticus. Taxonomy (NCBI): domain Eukaryota; kingdom Metazoa; phylum Chordata; class Mammalia; order Eulipotyphla; family Talpidae; genus Scalopus; species Scalopus aquaticus. Next base: position 29,827 of record PVIJ01003602.1, read on the forward strand.
ATTTCACTGAGTTATACTGCATCTTATTTTCCCAGAACAGCTTTACTTTTATTACATGTAGGTGTGTTTAAGGCCTGTGTAAATAAGAAGCTTGTCTGATTTGTGTTATGTTAAAATGTTCGGTTAGGCTAAGGATTAAGTAAAAGCAGTGTAAGATTATATGTCTTCACATTTAGAAACTTTAATGAGAACAACCTGAATGATTAACTTTTGGGATTACCTGACCACCGTCTACATCGTCAGCTACAGGGTCATTATGGCCTGACTAACTTGTTCAGTGTTCTGTGTTTTCTGACAACTCAGAAACTCTCTATAGAGTCTGCATTTTTGGTTTGTTTTTCTTGACTACCCCCCCCCACTTTGATTGTAATTAATGAGTTTGACACATTTAATTTGGGAGTAGTTGCCAAAATTGAAAATGTCATCTTTTTGACACTGATCTTGTAAAACAAACCCAAGAAACAATTTTGAAGTAGGTGGTATCATTTCATTTAATCAGTCAGTATCTACTTGTTGCATATCTGATTTGTGTGTTTTATTCTATAAAAGAGACTGTCCTTTACTAGAATTTATGCATCATTTGAAACTAAGCAATGTGAACCAAACTCCATTTTCTTAAGTTGACAAAAACACTTTCAAAACCAGGTTTTTAAAGAACAGTGCGGAGTTTCATGCATGTTTTGCCATGGACTTAGAAAAATTAACTGTATACTCTTTTAGAACCCATATCATTGACTTTAGTGTAAGCCATGAGACAAGGACTATTTTTTTTTAATGTCAGGAATGATCGTTTTTAGAATTTGCCTCCCTCTCCTTTGTCTCAAACTAATTTTCTTTAACCTTCATACATTTTAAGGATGGTGCTGTATGTGTTTTCATTGTACAGACTGAGGAACTAATCAAAGCTTTGCAAGACCTGGAAAATGCTGCATCAGGGGATGCTACTGTCCGACAGAAAATTGCTTCTTTGCCCCAGGAAGTACAAGATGTTTCTCTATTGGAAAAAATAACAGGTGGGAAGGTAGACTTTGGGTGAAAGAGGAGGGAAGAAGGGCATATCTCTAATGCATCAAACCGTAGCCTGTGTCTGCAGGTGTAGACTTCCTGTGTGCTGTTAGATCTCCACATCTTGGGATATGCAAACTTAACTGACATGCTGAACAATAAAGCTGCTGTAACAGTTCAGGCTTGAATAGTGATTCTAGGAATTATTGAAGAATTGTTGGCATGGCACAACCTGTGGTACCCTAAATAAGGTCTTTTGAAAGCAAAGTGCAAATTACATAGGGGGAGGAATACCAAGGGGAGAAGACATTAAACTTATGACCCTCTTACCAAATAAAAATTACATGTCAATGCTGTGTGATTTCTGCACCACACTGACACACCCCATCGTTGACAGTGCATCCAGTGCCAGGAACTCCACTTGTGTGTGGTCAGTTAAGTCATTTTGCCTTCTTGATGATCACTCCCAATGAAGCAGGGAGGGGTAGTAGATAGTATTCCCTCGTTATGCTTGGGAAATTGAAGAAAGGACTAAAACATGAACTGATTCTTTTTTTTTTTTTCCTTTTTTTTTTTTTATTGTTATTTATGTCTTTTACATTTTGTATTCCCCTTGGGCAGCCCACCACCAATTCACCCGTGATCCATCTCCATGGTCCCCTGTATTCTCCTCTCTTCCATTTTGTGCCCTTATACTCCCCTCCCCCCTCCCCCACCACTGAGTGTCTCTCTCCCACCTGGCCTCCCTATAGTCCTATGAACTGATTCTTATGGAGTGTGTTTTTTGCCAAATACTGCTTCTCTTGATGAGTAGCAGTACTGCTTCTCTTTTGAGATTGCTGACTCTGTATGCCCTTATTCCATTGGAGGCAGTTGAGAAGTTTAGGTGTGTCTCTCAAAGTCACACAAGTAGGGGATCTTGGGTTTCAGCCTGGGCTGCAGATACTGTGTTCTTTGTATGACAAAAAAGTCAGACCTTTTGGCATACTCTCTTCTGAGGGCCATCATTTCCCCTCCTAGTCCCTTCCCTTGGCTACTTCACTAACCTCCTCCATATTCTTCTAAAGGAATTCAAAGTCGCTCATGAAGTATATCCTTCATTCCACAAATACTTGAGGCCCCTATGTAGCACATGTTCTTTGTGTCCAACCCATATCCCCTCGGTGGTTAAGTGCTAAAAAGAAAAAATAAAGCAGAGGTGTAGGGGTTGGAAAATGATTGAAGGAGATATTATTTTAAAAGTAGTCAGGAAAGCCCTTTCTGATGACGTGATTTTTGATCAGAGGTTCCCCAAATTAAGAAACTATCCATGAGGGAAAGAAGCGCCACCCAGGCAGGGGGCTGCTTGTTGTCAATCATAACACCGAGGCCTCCTAAATCGTGCCAGCAGCATTTCCACTCCCTCCCTTGCCTGCCTAGGTCCCACGGTCACACACATCTCACCGTCTGTTGCTTACTGCACCCTTTTCCTGCCTTCACTTCCCATGCCCTCATTTTCTTCTTTACCTGCCTTAGAGGTTTGAGAGTCACCCTCTCAGCCCCTCAGTCCCTTTTCCTGTCTTTCCCTTTGACTCTAGTCTCCTGGCAAAGGTCCCACTGTTTTACTGGTTAAATCCAACTTTAAAATATTATTATGAGAACCTCCTTATTCTTGCTATTAGAATCACAATCTGCAAAAATTGGAAGCAAATTAATAGAAAACTATCAATGTAGACTATTTTATGTTCCATGTAACTTTTTAAAACTAATTTTTGCTTACTGTTTTGATTGCAAAATACACCTAACAAAGTTTACCATCTTAACCCCTTGGAAGCACACAGTTCAGCACCCTCAGATCCAGTCATTTCCAGGTCTCATCTCATCTTGCAGAACTGAAGCTCTACACCCATTAAACAAAAACTCATTCCCCTCTCCCCACAGCCCTGGCAACCAGTGTTCTTAAATCCATCTTTCATCTACTCCTTTGCTGTATCTGTTCAGCTTAGGCCACTTGGAAAAACAAACACACATGGGTTGACGCTCCTTCCTATTACTGTGGGTGAACTTATTGTTTTCTATACCAACCCCTCTGCATGTGTTTAGACCTGTTCCTTCTCACTATTCAAGAACTTCACTCCAATGGTTCTTTTTGTCCTACATTTTCTTTTTTCCTGCATGGAAGTTTTATTCCTTGACCGCTATCTTAATGCTTCATTTCTCAGTTCTTTTTATAAAATCATTTTTAAAGGCAGTGTTTTCTTTTCATTTTTTTGGACTTTATGAGATTTGTTTATTTTTGAGAGCTAGCAAGATGGACTAACACCCAGTGTCTGATTTTCTTTCTCATCTACCTCCCCATTACTTATATTTCCTTTTTCCTAGTTCTTTATTCTTCACAGCAAACCATTCTAAATGGATGTCTAGTCTTATCTGTCTTCTTTTCCCCTCCTCCCACTCTCTTGTTTCCACTTGACTGAAACTGCTCTTTTTGTTGTCATCGATGGCTTCCTGTTGTTAGTTTCATTGGTTTGGGGGGGAGGGGAGGAGGGGGCATGGCTAATTTTGACTTGAGGTCATCTTAAATTTCTTCCTGAAAACACTTTCTCAGTTGGTGTGTTGTACAAAATGACTTCTCCACACCCCTAAAAGAAAATGCCTAAGTCTTTAGCCCAGATCCTATGAATTTGTCGTCTTTCATGGCAGCAGGAACTTTGCAATCCTGAGATGGGGAATATTATCCTGGACTATTCAGGTGGGCCCACTATAGTCACAGGGTTCTTGTTAGAGGGAGGTAGGAGGGAAAGAGTCAGAGGAGATAGGAAGCAAAAGTGGGAGTGACACATTCAGAAGTTGGAGAAGGGGCCATGATAATAAATATTAAGATAATACGTTGTGTTGTTTTAAGTCTCTAAATTTGCAGTGATTTGTTAACAGCAGCACTGGGAACCTATGACCCCATAATTTCATAGCTTTTGGCCATGTCTTTTTCTGTCTCCTTTGCTGGTTTCCTCACTTCTCTTATACCTCTTAATGTTGAATAGTTAACCCTCTTCTCTAGCTAGTTTCACTGACTGTTCTTATCCAATTTGATGGCTGATGATTATATTGATGGCTCCTTAATTTACACCTCTAGTATTGTTGTCTTCCTTAAACTTTCGACCCATACATGTAACTTCCTGGACAGTGTTCCTAGTTGGATGTTCCCAAAGCCATTTTAGACTCTGCTGTCCCATCTCTTCATCTTTGCTCCAAAATTCATTTCTTGTGGTTTTCTCCATCTCAGTTAACGACCCTTTCATCATCTCTCTTGGTCAGTACCAAAACCAGTGTCTGGTCACAAACTTCTCTTGGATGACTGCAGTAGACTCTTCCCTGGGCTCCTTGCTTCCTCCTGTCCCCCAGCCCCATTCTGTCCGCAGCATAGTAACCAGAGTGATCTGTTAGAGCAGAGGTTGGATCACGCTCCCTGTGCCCAGAGCACTCCAGTCACGTGGCCTCCTTCCCTGGTGCTCTGCCCTCTTAGGGCCTTCGTATTCGCCGGGCCCTCTTCCTGGTCGAACCATAGTTTTATGTCTTTTGTTCTTGAGCTAGTTCCTCTAAAACCTCTCAAAAAATGATTGCCTCCACAGAGTGAGATGGCTTGTTCTCATTTCCTTCAGGCCCTGGTTTACATATCACTTTATTGACGCCTACTGTGACTATCTTACTTAAAATTGCATTGCTCTCTCCAAATGCCTCATTCTTTCTCCACTGCCTTATTTTTCTTTATTCTTTTTACCTTCAGCTGATAGATAAACAGAATGTAATTTCTTGGGGCTAGAAAGGTGTTGTCTTTCATGTCCCTACTGGTTCTGAGAGCCTACAACATTGTTGGGCACGCAGTAGGAGTTTGCATACTTGTTACATGTAAGTGGAAGGTGCGGATGTGAAAGTCTGATTGGAGTGGATGTAGTGGCAGTGGTAGGAGTGGTGGGTTCCAGAGTATAGATCAATCAAATGGAGGGGGGAATAGGACAGTGGTGAGAGTGGTGAGAGAGTAAAGTATGCCCCAAAATAGGCAGTGTGTTCGTGTGCTGCTGGTTGTGCTTCAGGAGGGAGACAGATTGATGAGACGTTAGAGAGACACAGGACAATCAAAAAACGGAAGCATGTTGTAAACAAGAGACTGGGATGTCCGTGCCTAAGTGGAGACCGACGAGGCCCACAGCCAGTCTGTGTGAGTGGGAGGCACGGCGCCTGCAGACAGCCACAGGGGAGCTCTCTGAAGCAGGTGTCTCGCTACTACATCTTGACTACATTTTTCCTGTAGCATGTAAAACTATTGCAAGTTATTTTTCTGGATTTTAATTTGTATGAGTGAATTAACCTCCATTGTACAAGTTCTTAGAGGGTGAAAATTGATTCTTTAAAACTGAAAAAACTAGTGTCTTCCTATTTTTTTTTGGTCACAGGCACTCAGACATCTTACAGAATTAACTTTGAGATCATACAGTCAAGCAGTGACAAAGCTAAAACCAATATAACCACCCCAACAGCTTGTTCCCAGACTACCAACAATCTAGAAACAAGCTTTGCTGTCTGCTTTACCCACTGTGACTGAGATGTCTCTCCTTTGTGTTCTGTTCGACCTACTCCTCTTTCTTCTAGAACATCCCTTTGTTTATCCCTGAGGAGGGTGGAAGCAACAGACCTAATTTACATCCATCAACAATTGATCTCCTGGTATTCAAATTAAGAAGGTACCTTAAAAGCCAGGCAGAGTGTTTACCAGACAGAGAAACTGTTGGAATTTTTAAATCCTACTTTTCTGTGAGAATGCTGAAGTCTCACTCGTAACCTGTATTTATGCCTTGGAGCCTTGGAGCTAGAGTCTCTCGGGTGCTCTTTGTTTCAAAGCACCCATCTACTCTTGATCCTTAAAGGCCTTTTAATGAGGTGTACGTATTTAAAGTTCTAATCTGACCACCAGCCACACGGAATTAATGATACCAGTTCTTATAAGCATGCCTTGGTTTTGCCCTCGCATTTCTTCATGTTGAGCCTTGGTCACCATGTCGCTCCACCAATAATACTCTTTTTTATGATTTTGAGTTTTTAGCATAGCTTTTTTTCAAACAATGAATTGCAGCCCATTAATTGAGCATGAAAGCAGTCTGGCAGGTAAGGACTAACTTTAAAAAAAATGGAATAGAGATAGAAAACTTTGCACATAGTAAGGATAAATATGTTTTATGAAACTTTTGTTTTTATATTATTTACATGAAGTACTGTTTCTTAATGTTAGCCAGGTTCAAAAACATTTGAAAGCCTCTTTGTTGCCAAACTCTACATTTTGCTTAAGGAAAGAAGAAAGCTCACACCCAGGTTCAAGACCTGGATTTGAGTCCCAACTCCTTAGCTAACCACAGATCGAACCTGTTGTGTATTTCTTTCTGTTTTCATTTCTGCTACCAAGAAATGTGTGCTTGCCTTTGTATTTTTGTTAAGAATACTTAACAAAACAATATAAATAAAAGCAGTTTTGAAATTCTTGTGGGTGAGGAGAAATTACTTCATGACCTTAAATATCTCTATTTATAGAGCTTTTATAGGAATAGGCATTAAGTAATCCTTTGCCGGAGTCCCCTCCTTATACTGTTGTTGCCTTCAGGTAATTGAGAAATGTCCTGTCTTGTTGACAGGCATGGGCACCTTTGGGATTCTCAGCCAGCTAGTCCATTGTATGTCCACAGGTTCTGACTTATTCTTGGACTCTGTGTGTTAGTGTTGGGAGAGAAAGGACGTCCTGAACAAACTCCATAGAAAGGGTTAAGTCCCTTTTAAGCGCACAGGTGAGGACCCACAGTCAGGCACCCCATTTTATATTGGGGCTGCCTTGTAACATTAGGAGAGAAACTGTTAATCTATCTCCCTCTGAAATGTTTGCAGTCATTCCTATATGATTTTTTTCCCCCATCTCATTTGTATTTAGACAAAGAGGCAGCTGAACGGCTTTCAAAAACAGTCGATGAAGCATGTCTGTTACTAGCAGAATATAACGGGCGCCTGGCTGCAGAACTGGAAGACCGGCGCCAGCTGGCTCGGATGTTGGTGGAATACACCCAGAACCAGAAAGATGTTTTGTCAGAAAAGGAGAAAAAGCTAGAAGTGAGTACATTGCAAGGTAGACCCAGATTTCCCAAATTTTCCTTCCTATAACCCACATCCAGAGGTTTTTATTATAGCTTAATTGTCATGTTTTTGTTTTTTAAACTTGCATGAGATGAGAACATCCATCAGATAATGTAACAGTTTTATCTTGGTTGAAAGTTAAGGTCATGTTTCTATTTGTACATGAAAGAAAAAATTGGAAAGCAAGAAACAATGAATTCTTAAATCACAGCGTTTAGGATATTTATATTGCTTCAGTTTGAACTCACATTTAAAAAATTATAGATCGAGGTACAAAAAGAACTAGAGGTTAGTAAATATTTGGTAGTATTTGAGAAATGTTTTAAAGTTTCTTCCTTGGGTTATATTGGTTACATATATCAATACATGCTTGCTAAGACCAATAAGCAGTCTGCCTCACCTCTTGTCTGCAGTCAGTTCTAAAATTGCACAGTAATTTTTGTGGAGCCTGGTTCTCAAATTTCTGAGAAGGAACTAATTTCTCTCCTGAGTTGACATTGGCCTCTGAGTGCCCTTGGAGAGGAGCTTTCGAACTAGTTCTTCACTGTGACTTTGTTTGGCTTCTTAAGTACGTAGTAGTGTAACCTCAGTGCTTAGTCCCTTGGGATGACAGAGCCAGGGATGTGGACGTTTGGGGAACTATTGTTTGCCTCAGACTGCAAGGCTTTCTTCATGAGAGTGACTGCCCTTCTTTTTTTTTTAAAGGGGCATGGAGAAGAGTTGTATCCAGTGGTTTGGGAGAGGAGTTTTGAGTTGGAGAAGTAGTCACATATTAAAAGAAACGCAGAGTAGATGAGGAGGAGGGACTACAACCTCTCCCCTTTCCCCCACACCCCAACACACACGCACACGCACACGCACACACACACACACACACCATCTTCTGGCACAGAGGGAGGGAAAATTGAGCTAGCCCTCTGACTGAGATTCATCTGACACCATGGGGTAATGAGTGATAGACACTTTTTAACGTATCCTTAACCTGCAGTGACCTGGGAGCTATGATGAGTAGTGGGAGGCGGGAACGTCATACTCATACTTAACCAACTTGAAAGTAGAAATTGGGAAATGGCTGTAAAAATAGTATGGCTTAGATTTAGAAATCAACACTGACCAGAAATCCTAAAGGGAGTTTCACAGGCAGTACCAGACGGTCATTTATCTGAAATGCTCATCTTTCACTGAGGATGCATTTTCAGCACTGTGCCCCGGGACTAATAAGAGAGTGTAATTAATGATTCTGGTTGTAAGTCACCATGCCATCTGTTGAACTGCCCCTTGGCGACACATTAAGGGCTTTCTCTGATCTGTCAGACATTGATTATCATGAGCAGCTGTTGTTGGGGGAATGTGGCGAGCTACCATAGAGGACAGAGTCTTTGAGAAGGAGATTGGGTTGGTAGGGTAGATTAACTCTTTGTTCGTTCTCTTCCTCAAAGTCGTTTTCCTCCCTGTATATCTTGGGGAGTCATTCTGGTTTCTTTCTTTCATTCTTGTGGAGCAAACAGTGGTTGCTGGATACACAAGGGACCATTAAGGCTAAGAGATGAATCAGAGATTTGGGTCTGTTCTGTAAATTTCCAGTCCAGATTCCTCCGTTCATCTGGGTATTAGTGTAACAATGCTTAAGAATCAGAACAGGAAGGTCCCACCAGTGGAAAGTGCAGATTTCTGAAATAAGTTTCTTATCCCAAATCATGAATCTCAGCCATTTGAGCAAAATCATTCATTATAAAAATGGACTTAAATTTGCTGCATTGAAAAAAAAAACAAGCTAGATACAACACAGGGTGTTGAGAGATGACTGTTTATCCATGTTTACTATAAATGTGAATAACCTGCTCTCTAGAATCTAAAATTCACATCCCATAATAGACTGGCCTTATCCTGCGGTAGGTAAAACTTGCTAAGTATTTCATGCCACTTGAAAGATGCATCATTACTATGAATTCTTTCATAGCCTCCAAAAGTTTATTGATGAGTATAGTACATAAAGTATACCTCCCTTTCTATCATTTGTTTTTGTAACACTGCCAGTTGTTGTTCTAAAATTGCCACATCTGAAGGCTAATGAAATCCGCTTCCATTTTGTAATCTTTGTATTGCCATCAGCATGTAAATATGTAGAATCCTTAGACCTCTGGAAATGGGAGTCTTTTTTTTCTTCCCAAAGTTCTAATTTCTGACACATTACTTCTTTTAAGTTTATCATTTTTTTTTTTAAGATTTATTTATGCATACAAGAGCTGGGGTGTATGCCAGAGGTGGTGGGGGCGGGGAGAACTCACCAGAGACAGTGGGGAGTAGAACAGGTGGATCTACTGAAATACACTGCTGAGGGGAGCATTGGACAAGTCAGGAGAGGTCTGCTGCGCCATATGGGTCAGCTCCTTGGCCAGGGATCGAACCTGTGCTGCAGTGGCTGTGGATAGCTTCATAGTGCCGAGACTTAATCCCTTGCACCAACAGGGAGGCCCCTATTGCTTTCTTCATGTAGTAAGCATACTCTTTTTTTCTTTTACTTGAGAATTTTATTGTTTTCTCAGTGGCTTCTAAACTTTGGAATAGAGAGTGTGATGGTTTAGAATCTAGGAAGATTCAAACCTTGGAATGTGGGGGGAAGAAGGAGAAGTTAGAGTTCACAGAAAGATTGTTTTGACTTCAGGGAAGTCATTATGAATAAATAGCGTAAGTGAACATAAAGCCAATCCAGGTACATACCTCATGTAGATTGAGGAAGACTGTTGACAGTTCTGTTTGTGGTTTAAGGTTAACCTCAAACTTCTGGGCAGATGAGGAAACATTTTTATGAAAGAAAATAGAAATTGAAGAAGAGAAATATTGTTTACATGTAAAGAAAAGCAAAAGAAAAGCTGTGGGAGGGAGGTCCCAGCTCCCACTCATGGGAATAGTCTCTGTACTCTTTGGGAGCTGCTTATTCATTCACGGGCAGTCCGCAAACTCACATACATTAGGAAATGTACAAAGATGAACAAGATATGCTCTTTCCTCTGCAGAAACCCGCACTCAAGGGGGTTAGGGGTAAGAAGCAGCAGTGAGCAAGGAGTCAAATATAATGTGAGAAATGTTGTTATAGAAGCAAGGGAGATACCCTAATTGATTGTGTCTTTCCTGAAATAGACCAAGAAAAAAAATAAAATGTTAATAATAACATTAAATTGACCAGAAGCTTATTTGACATGTAGGAGAATTATCAAACGTGGATGGGCAGTTTTGAACCCCATAATATGCCTTAGCTAGACTATCTGCTGTTTACTCCTTCAACATAGTTGTTTCTCAGTAAATATTTGTTCCGTGAATGAAATCACTTGATATAATCATTTTCTATAAAGAAGAGTTTGTTTTGGGTTACATTAAACGTGGTTTAAGAAATCTTAATTTTTTCGCATGAAGACTGTATTAGTTTAAAAGAAAAAGGAGACTTTGATAGTAACATGTTTTTTTCCTTTGGGCTACTTTTCCTTTTAGTAGAATCATAATTTATTTTGAGACCTTTTTTTCCTACTTTTGCATTTGTATATATGTTATGGTTTACATTGGCCTATCGCTTTTCCCTTAACTCCTGAAAGGGTTGAAAGGAGAGCTGCTTAAAGTCTTTGTGATGCTTTGTCATGAACATGAAGAAACCTAGAAATGGGGAAAAGGGCATGTAGAAGGATGTACAAATGCAGCCCAGAGTTAAGGTTAATGAATATGAAGAATATAGAATGTTAATTCAAGAAGGTAAAGACCAGAGGTACCAGAAAATTCTCTGAACTTCAGTTTTTAGAACACAGGGAATGTTTGTATATGGTTGACAGAGGGTGACTTACCTCATGTGACTTGCTTAGAAACCCACAAGCCATAGTCAGAATTTGGATAAATCATAATGTGGGTATGTTCCATCTGATTGGGACATGTGATAGAGCGTTGGTAGGAAAGTCTGTGTGAGCATTGAAGAACAAAATTAAAAAGAACCAGGTACCTGCAGTTTTATCACCAAACCATATCAGTTCATATCATGGTGTTTGGCAGTGATATAGAAGTAAAAGGAGCTAGCTCTGTGTGTGATAACACCTGCCACTGGGAACATGCACAGATTATATGCAACACCAGGACGAACTCTGGGGGAGAAATGTATGTCTGTCTACAGTTTTTGGTTTTTTTTTTAAATGTTTATAGAGCATTGACCATTTTAAAGTGTATATATTTCAGTAGCATTTAAGTATATTCAGAGTATCTTGGAACCATCATTTATATCAGATTCTGAAGCTTTTCTGTTTCCTCACACTGAAAGAATACCATATGCCCATTAACCAGTCATCCCCTACATCCTGTTCCTCACAGCCCAGCAACCACAAACCTACTTTCTGTCTCTATGGATTTGCCTACACTGGATATTTCATGGAATTGTGTCTGATTTCTTTCACATAACTATGTATTTTTGAGGTTCATCTGCATTGTTGTATCAGTACTTCATTCCTTTTTATGACTGAATTGCCATTGTATGGGTTACAACTGTTCATTCGCTGATAGACATTTTGGTTGTCTCCATCTTTAGGATGTTATGAATAATGCTGCTGTAACTGCTTGTGTATAAGTTTTTTTATGGGCCTGTGTTTTACTTTCTCTTGAGTGCATGTTATACCTAAGTGTGGAATAGCTGGGTCATGGTAATTCTAAATTTAAATTTTTGAGGAATTACCAACTGTTCCCTCAACAGCTACACTATTTTACTTTTCCACCAGTAGTGTTTCACCACATCTTCACAAACACATGCTGTTGTCTTTTTTCATTCTAATCATCCTAGTGGATGTGAGGTGGTATCTCATGTTTTGATTTGCATTTGCCTGGTATCTAATGATGTTGAGCATGTCTGCACGTGCTTGTTGAGCTTTTTTTAAAAAAAAAAGAGCTTTATTATTTATTTATCTATTTAGTTATTTATTTATTGGCAGTGAAGGATTCACCAGAGACAGAGTGGGGAGCAGAACAGGCAGATGTACTGAAACAAACTCCAAAGGGGAGCAATGGGAGAGACAGGAGAGGTCTGCTGTGCTGCATGTGGGTTAGCTCCCTGGCCAGGTATCGAACTTCGTCCATAGTGGTGATAATGCTGAGACTTAACCCCTAGGCCACTAGGGTGGCTCTTGTTGGCCATTTGTTTATCTTTTTTTGAGGAATATTTTTTTAAGTCCTTTGGCCTTTTGAATTGGATTGTTTTTGTTATTATTGAATTATAAGACTTATGTATTCTGACTCTCATCAGATAGATGATTTGTAAATATTTTCTGCCATTTTACAAGCTTTCTTTTTTCACTTTCTTAGTAATGCCCTTGGAAGCACATAAGTTTTTAATTTTGATGGGTTCCATTATCTATTTTTTCTTCTGTTGCTTATGTTTTGGTGTTAAATTTAAGAATTCATTGCCAAATCCCAGGTCATAAAGACTTATTACTTTATTTTCTTCTAGGGTTTTTGTAGTTTTAGCTTTCATGTATAGGTCATTGGTAGATCTTGAATTAATTTTTGTATGTGGTGTGAGGTGGGGTGCCAACTTTACTCTTTGTGTTTAGCTGCATAGTTACCACAGTACCATTTGTTAAAGAGACTGTTCTCTCCACCACTGAATGCCTCATACTTTTGTAAAAAAATAAGTTAGAAGTATGGGTTAATTTCTGGATGTCCCATTCTATTCCATTTTCTGTGTGTCTATCTTATGCTGGTATCACACTGTTTTGATCATGATAGTTTCACAGTAAGTTTTAAGATCAGAAAATGTCAGTCCTCAAACTTTGTTCTTATTTGTCAATATTGTTTTGGCTTCTTGGGGACCTTCTGCAATTTCCTATTAATTTGAGGATCATATTTTCCATTTTTACCCAAAAAGGTCCTTGGAATTTCGATTGGAATTGTATTGAATATGAAGATTACATCGTGGACTATTGCTCTCTTAACATTCCTAAGACTTCTAATCCATGAACATGGGATGTTTTTCTATTAATTTAGATCTTTAATTTCTGCTACAGAATTTTAAAAAACATGCTGGAAGTACCGCTTACTTTGACATTACAATGGCCCTGTTTAGGTGCCATAGGTGTCAGGCACCAAAGTAGAGGGCAATAGTGCATCATCCCTTTCAGAGGGCAGTGTTTATCTTCATCTCTAGAATGTATGCTTATCCAATCATGTGTGCTCAATAAAATTGCTCAGACACAATCATAATAGCCAGTTGCCTTATGCAAAGTAAAGTGGCATATAAATTCCTGAATGTGTAGGTCAAGTCATTAACAGGATTATTGAGCTGGACGAAACCTTAGATATAGTATAGAGAATGACTTCTGAATTGAAGAAACTCAGACCCAGAGAAGGACATTGAGTTTTGTGGGGTTTTTTATTTATTTTTTATTTGATTCCATACATCAATATCAGGAAGCCATCTTGCTGCACAGAGGAATAGCCAGAGTTGAGTCATTTCCATAATCCCCAGGAATCTTGTTTTAGAGAAATGACGTTTTATGTAGGGGGATTAAAATGACTTCATGAAAAATTTCAGAGTAGCTGTGGAGAAAATCTTTCTAATTCAAGAGAGATCCCATTCTGCCACCAGGCATCTAAGAGTCCTCATTGCTGCCACTGTGTGTGCTCTTGCTCTGAGAGAAGGGGGGCACATTGACTCATTGAATTTAGGGCTCCTGCTATTTCCTCCCAGCTTAGTACCTCCTCTTGGCTATTATGAGCCTTCTATGTCAGACAGTACAGCTGGGAAGGGAGAAATCACCCAGAATCACCATTGCCTGTGATTCTTCATATATCTGTCTGTAATGGTGGTTAGGACAACTTGAGAAATTCTTTGGATATAGCAGAGGGGTTAGTAAAACAAACTGATGGTGGTTGGTTAGTTTTGGCAGCATCCCCCACCTCCCTCAGGGTGCAGATGGTTAGAAGCACTTATTTCAGTGGTGGAATAGGTAGTAGATGGAGAGCACCTCTTCTTCATCATCTCTGTAGTCACTTGTCCCTTTCCCCCATGATCACCACTTGAAACTGAGAGGCCCTGCCTCAAGTTGCCCCTCACAGCCCTGCCAAACCTGGCCTGGCTGCCCACTGGTCATCTACATTTAGTGCCCCTTCTTAGCATGTAATTCTTTCCTTCCTAAACTAGCAGTGCTGTCAAACCATGGGCTGTGTGGCAGTTCTTTAAACAGGTCAGCCTGCTTACACTTGCCAAGTGATCGTGGGGGAATTGCTGTCATTTCTTTCCCCTCAGAGCAGACTAGTGCTTTTTTCATCCCTGTTTGATATGGTGGCTTTTGTGAATTTTATTTTATTTTTTCCAGGTTTCCCTCCAGTAATGGGGTTTTTCTTGAGCCCTATGGTTCTGTGAATGTTTTGGAGTTTAGAGTTGCATCTTGGGTCTCTGGTTTCTTTCTGTCCACTTCAGTCATTGCCGGCTGGCCCGTACAGCTCAGACCAGATTTGCAGCTGGAGCGTTTATCTATTAGGGTGCATGTCTGTGTGTGTAGGGTACATGTGTTCTTTCTGTATTACAGTGTGAAGCCATTGATATTTATGTCTCTAAGAAGTACCACATTATAATGTACTTCATATACTTGGTGAACTAAGGACATGGTTTGCGAACATTTGATATTTCACATTGGAAAAGCAACACAATTTCAAAACTCTTTTTGAGCAAGAATGCCACACTTTTAGTCATAGTTCTTTTCAAACTTATAGCTCAACTTCTGGTGATTCCTCCTGCTTTCTGGAACAGTTATACTGAGTTCTAATCGGTATATGCAGCACTAACTTTTCATATTTATAAAGTGTATATACGTGCTAAATCAAAATAGCCTCTGGGCACTGTGTAAGTGGTAGACTGCCAGAACATTCATTCTTATTCAACTAATACTCAGTTCTTTCTTATTATTATATGAAGTACATCACAGAAAACTTAGAAAATAAGTATAAAGGAAAAAAAATCCTAATCTCACTACCCTAAAATAACTGCTTTTAATATCGGTATATTCCCTTTATTTTTTTAAATATCCTTTATTTTAAATGATCATGATGTGTGGATGGCTTTCTGTTGTGCTTTTTTTTTAAACTTGATAATTTTCACTTATTAACAAAAGCCTTATAAGCATTTTAAATGGCTACTTGAATGTCTGTGGTTGAATGAGTATTCAGATTATTTTTATTGGACATTTCTGTTTTTTTATCTTTTTTTTTTTTTAAGCTTTGGACCAACTTGCAGTGTTTATTTTCTTCTGTAATTCTGAAAATTGATTCTGTGCAGATACCTGCTTATCTTTAAGCACACTGAAAGTTAAATGTTTTAAGATTTTTGCCACCAATCGGTGGTGTTCCTGTCTTAGGAGTTCTTGTTCTTTTCCAAATCACATTAAGCAGCCTAGTACTTCACTGAATTTTATAGACAGGTAGAAGATAAAAGATGTATATATTCATTAGTTAGGGAGTAATCTATGTTTCATGAAGGAGTAAACATTGGAATAGTTTAATTAGACAAATGGGGCTCTTCTGGGTTTTAAATTACCTGATTGTATTTGAAGTAGCTGTAGGAAAATAATAACTACTACTTATTATAACATTGACTTTAGTGGGCATAATTTTGAGAGCAAGTTCAGATTACAGAAATTTGAGCTCTACTGTCTTTAAGTGTCTATTTGACCCAATGGATATGTTATTTTGAGAAAGATCTATTTTAGTCTTTATGAATGTTCCTAGTACTGTTAGGGTAGGCCTTCGCTCCCACTGCAAGTTGCTGTTTTTGAAGAAAGTGAAATTGGATTGTGCCATTTTTGCAATCTAGGAAGTTAGAGCTCTGGTTTTGTTTTTCTCTTGAAAAATTGAACACTTGAATTAAGATTGGAAAGAGTCCTTTTTTGTGATTAGGACAGAAACGTTTGATTATAATCAGAAAGCAAAATGAAACCTCTGAAACTCCCACAGGTATGGCTTGCTTCATGGTAGAGGTGATGGTACCAGCCAGCTGTCAGCCTCACTTTTGTAGGCATCCTTATTTGTTCTCTTGTTTGCAGCCTTTAAACATCTTTTGGAAGAAGTCTAGCTAACTCTTGGTTAGTCCAGTCATTATGTACTTTGACTGTTTTAAGCAGAGTAATACCATAAATTTTAACTCACCAGAAATACTTAATGATTTGATAAGGATTTGGATAGTGATTATAAACATATACCAGTTTTTCTTCGTAAGACCTGGTGTGATGGAGTTGGGTCTTTCCTGAGTCCTTTGCCCACAGTGTTGTATTCTGTGGGGCATAGACGTAGTAGGAGTCACGCCCATAAAGAGAGCATTCACTCCAGGTAGAATTCAGCGATGATAATCTGCAGTTCTGGCTTTCTCCATTGACACCTGAGGTCCTTGCAGCCTTTTTATCTTTGATGTGGTTTTTCATTTATAAAGTAACAATTTTATCCTCACCTGAGGCGAACAAGGTCCAGCACTTGCCTAACTGGTGTCTGCTTTTCCTTATCACACAGACCTTTCGGGCCAATTTATTTTCCTTTTTGTGGGCGACATCTCCAGTGGCAGGCTGAAGATGTCCTCCTCAGCAGGAGGTGTGCTTTGCCTCTCTAATATTTAAAGAAAAATCGCATTCACCTAAGCATGCTCCCGCACCACCATTACTGTTCCTTTTTAATTACCACCATGACCTGTTTTTCCTTGCTGCCTCCACCTCTTAACCCATTGAAGCTTGGCTTTCATAGCTACAGTCCACTGAAGTAACTGTCTTCAGGTGAGCATTTAATACTGTTTTTCACCCCGTATATGTTTTCCTTCTCCAATTTCTGTATACCACACTTTCCTGGTTCTGGTCTATTTTTATGTCATTCAGTAAAATTTTTCTTCATTTTTACCATTAGCCTTTTTCTCATTCTGGACCTTTTCCTTGAGTGACATACTTTACACTGGCCTCAGCTACCATCATATACTGATGGCTTAAATCTAGATCTTTAGCCCAGAGCCTGCCTTTTACCTTCAGCCGATATTATCTCAAACTCAATATGGCCAAAACATACCCTCTTCTTACTTCTAACCATTCCTTTCCTTCTCTTTTCCTATCTTGGAGGTTGGGATTGCCATTCATCAAAACCAAACTCCAGACCTCATCAGTGTTTTCTCCCATTTTTCCTGTTTCTCAAATCTCTCCCTTGAGTCTCATTTTGTTCCAGTCTTCTTCAGCACTTTTGCTGCACCTTTACCCAACAGCCTCCTATCACTGTCTTCTATATTGGAGCAGTAGATAAATCATTGTTTTTTTCATTTCCTTATTTTTTGTATTTGTCCCTTTTCATCTGTCTTCATTTCCATCCTCTTAGTCTAAACTGCCATCGTCTCTCACTTGGCTCCTGTAGTAGCAGCATCTGCATTTGTTCTTATGTCCTGTAATCCATTTGTTCCATGGCAGTCATGTGATGTTTATAGAACGCAGCTCTGAGGCTGCTGCTCCCCTGCTTAAACATTACTGGACATCTCATGCTTCTAGCAAATAGGCCCAGATGCTTATATGTTCCCCGCTCTCCCCATTACTCCACATGGCTTGGCCCCTGATGACCTTACCAGCCATATTTCTTGTTCCACTGAATTTTGTTGCTTTGACCTTCTTTGATCTCAGACTTTACATGTGCTGTTCTCTCTGCCTGGAACACTCTTTCCCCCTTTACTACTTCTCACTGGTTACCTTGACCTAGTTGATTCCCGTTCAATTTTTAGATCCAAGGTCTCCCCATTTCTATCCCCAATATATGCTGTCATAGCTCCCTATCTTTTTCCTTCAAAACTCCATATAGTTTGTCATTCATTTTATGGATTATCTGGTTATTTCCCTGAATAGAATATAAACTCCTGTCCGTAGTGTCGCTCTTCACACTCTTCAGTTCAGCCTCACCACTATCCTGATGCTTGGCGCAGCAGCCCCATCTCAGGTGGCAAGTCCGGTCTTCACTTGGCGAGGTCAGTGTGTCTTTGATGAAGTCTCTTTCTAGATGTTCTCGTAAGGTCTAGATTTTACTCCTCAGAAAAATTCCTTTCTCTTGGCTTTTACCTTGATAGGATTGGATAGTGGTGCCACCTAGATACAAAATGCTGTGACTTTTCCTCTCCACTCTTGGAAATCAAGGGCCTTTTCATTTTTTCAAATCCGCTACAGTAAATGTTACAGGTTTTCAGGACACATGTATCCCATTAATAATTTTCTTCAGTTCTGCATGTTTTTCTTAACAGGTAAGTCAAGAAGATTAGGCATTACTTACAAAAATAATAAACAAGGAAAGGATGATTGTTCTGTGACCCCCCTACTGCTCATGCACATCAAACAGCTCAGCAGGTCACATCTCACACCCTTCCTGGGGTGTAGATGTCATTTTCCTTCCCATCTTATGTGTAAGGACACTCAGTCCAATGCGGTGAAGTCATGTGTCACATGGTAGGATTTGAGCCTGGATTTTCTGACTAAGATTTTTCTGTTCTACCACAACCACCTCCCTCCAGTGGGAGAGATATTCTATACCCTTAGTCTTTTGGAAGAATGAGTAAATATATTCCCTCATTTTTTGTTTGTGACTAGAAAGGAATTGAAGTCTTTTTACTGCTTTTAGAGAGAACACTATCCAAATACTGTACAATAACCTACAGGCTGCCTTGCCCCAGGCAGACCTTCTAGCACTTAAAATTATAATAAACATTGCTTAGAATTATTTTGTGTGAAAACCGTCCTTTTCCTTTCTACTCTTTGCTTCTCACCTACCCTCCAACAGTGTGCGAATCTACCAGTACATGGCTCCAAAGGAGAAACAGTTGACAGGTCTGCACTTTTGGTGTTTGTTTAGCATCAATAACCTGGTTTGCCATTAATATGGTCATTTTGGAAACTAATTTGTGGGGCCATGTTACTTGCATAAAATTTATAGTTTTGATGGTTAACTTGAAAAACGAACAAATTACAAATATATAGTCTGCTTTGGCACTTTGGTTTTACATAATGAAGGACCCATTGCATGAATGTAAGCATTTTTGAAGGAGCCAGGTGTGTTTTTTAAGTAAGTATCCTTTTAAAGCATTTTATGGACATCTGTTAAACTGTAAATATTTAGCTTTATAATCTTATTATGGTTGGGAATTCTGTCTGTTCAAAAATTGACTTTATTTTTCATTTTTATTAGTTTAGTTACATGTGAATGCTGAGCACTGCTCCTGAAATCACTGCAGATTGGGCTTTTAGTTGTGGCAGTAGAAGCTCTCTTACTAGTAGCCGTTTATCCTCTGGGGACAGAGAAGCACACTGGAAACACTTTGTGAGCCGATTTCAAGTTTAAGAAACTTCTTCCCATTTGACTCCTTCCAGTGGATGGTTGGATCACTCTGAGAAAATTCGACTAGTTTGTAGCCACTTTGTCATTTTCCTTCTGGGAAAACTGTGTCCTGTATTACTGGTTTCAGTAATGGAGCTCTAGAGGCCCTGAGTGCTGGATTGGAGCCACAATTTCCTCTTTTCCTTTTATCTTCCCCAGTGTCTTACTCAGCAGCTCCAGCCCTGCTGTGACACCCCAGAATGTATCATTTTGAAATGTCGCAGCTGCCACTAAGTCATATGAGAGCATGGAGCTGGCTGGGAGAGAGGTGCAGGTTAGTGATGGTTTTTGTTCCCACATAGATCTTTAAAAAAAAAAAAATTAAAAGCAGCATTCTTATCAATCCAAAGATTTATATATTGCATTTTCCCTTTAAAATGAATTAATGAACGAGAAATAAGTTGATTGCTTGATTTAGGTTTAAGTAGAGGCTGTGATTTCTCAAGTGTGGAGCCTATGAGCCTTACTGGTGTGGTAAGTTACCTGGCAGGATAAGGGGACCTGATGGTGGTTAAGTAACATTAGGGTGAGAGTCACTTTCCCTTTTCTGCTTGGCTCTGAACTTTCATTTGATGAAAGCAGTTCTTTGACTTAAATTCAGTGTGGTGGGTCACCTTTAAAATAGGGCCCTTCATAAACTACTTCGTGCATAATAACCCTTTATGAGTCTTAATTGGGAGTAGCTGAACAGTGGGTGATTTTTATATACCATATGTCCTATAGCACAGCAGGGCAAGATAAAGGAAAACATGAGTCTTGATACTAGAAACCTTACCAAGTCAAGTCCCTGCCTTTGGCGGTGTTGCTAACATCATTCTTCTTTTGTAAATACTTCCTAGCAAGAAAAAAATGGGGTTGACAATGTTTACTTTTTAATCAGTATTTCTTACACAAGTTGCTAGAGGGAACGCTTATAAATTTGTTGTTTTGAAAATGAAATTCCTGTAGAAAGGTCATTGCAATGTCGGCCCCTGTCATTTCTAACCTTCTTATCCCAGAGCCCATCTGCAGCATGTCAGGTCTGGTTTACTACTCTAACCAAAAAAGGCAAAGAATGTGTAAGCCTTGCTCCCCTCAGCCAGTTGCCTTGGTGCTCCATTGATGGTCTGTGTTCACACAGTGTCGGCCAGATTTGCGGAAGCAGGGGGTATTGGGCATATTTTCTCCTTCAATTTTAGAGAGCCTGTGAGGTGAGATTCCCAAGCTTTACCAGGAGCATTAAGTACTAGGCATTCTCTCAGAGCTATATATTCGGCCTTACCTTCAATGCTTTAAACCTTTTTTTGGCAGTCAAATAAACACAGGAAGTTTATCACAGGTGCCTGCTTCCCCCTTCGCCAGGATGCTGAAATGGGGTAGCAGCAGCAAGTCTGATAGAATTCTTACCTGTGTCATAGCTCCCCATGGCTTCTCTGGGATGAGGTAGGGCTTCCTGCAGTAGGTGTGGGTAGCTGAATGAAGGATTCATCTCAACCCCTCAGCTCTGCCAGTACCCAGTATAAATTGTACACAGCAGGAAGGGAAAAGCAGCAGTTCTGTTGGGTTTGCCTGTCTGTTCTTGCTTAAGATTGGTAGTAGAGGAAAGGCAAGTTTCTGAAGATGAAAGTACAGGAAAGAGCCATATGAACTGTGCTTGAGATGAATCAACCAGTAGCTAGAGGAGACTGATGAGCAGAAACTCTCACTGCAGTGGTATCTTGCTGGTGTAAATTGTGCAGGTCCTGATCTTTTGAATTCCAGGACTAGTCAGAGTGGCATGAACGTTAGATTAAAGGCTCAGTCCTCTATTACACACAAGTGTAAGGTATTTTAAACAAGGAGCATGTGACCACCTTGCCACATCATTCCTCTCCTTGAGTAGTACTTGCTGTATTAAAGAGATTGTGGGATGCAGCACACCTAAAGGAGTCAAAGGAATTTGAATGGGTCTCATCACACTGAAGTTAGTTTTAGTAAGAAGAAACCTGGACTTCTGAGAGCAGGAGTTGCTGAGGGCATGGTTTTTTTTGTGACTACAGAGCTTGTTGATCACCCTTTTGTCAGATGGTGGGGTGGAAGGTTGGCAAAAAAGACTCTTGGATTTCCCTAAGGCATGTTTCCTTTACCCCTCTAGAGGATATACCCAAGAGAATAATTGGGAAGGCAGTTGGTAAGGAGAGAGTGCTGTGACCCCACTGAAGGAGTACAGGGAGAGAATTGGGAGGCGATTAAAGGCTGGAGTTGTATTTTGGGGGATAGTTTTGTTTGAATTCACTTAATTTTTTTTGTTGACCCCTGGCAACATTAATAGATGACTTTATTTGGAAAGAATGGATCTATTTAAAAAGGGAGAGGGGAGGGAGATCACAGATTCGGTTACTACTGAATCTGTTTAGGAAATGATAAAACTAGTCAGTTGGACGTAAGGAGGGCTTGCTGTGAATTCTAACGTACTCATATCGCCTCAAGACAGTAAGCTCTGCCTTGAGCTGTCCCACATAAGCAGACACATGTTTTAATAATTTTAAAGGCAATCTTTGCTTGTATTTGGCTATTCAGAGTATATACCCAATCACCTTGCTGATGGATTTTAAGCCTCTTAATTCATTTTTAGATCATTATTTAAAAGAAAATTTTTTAAAAGTTTTCGGTTTATGGCAAAGTTAAGAGGAAGAAGAGAAAGGTACAGAGATTTCCCATGATAGCGCCCCTACTATCAGCATCCCCCAGCAGAGTGGCATGTTTATTCTAGTTGTTGAACCTGTCTCTCCCAAAGTCTGTAGTTTGCATTAGGATTCACTCATGGTATTATATATCCTGGGGTTTGGACAAAGGTGTAGGTCCATCGTTAAGTATTTTCACGACCCTAAAAATATTCACTATCTCAAAAATTTCTCTGTGTTTCCCTGTTCATCCCTCCTCCATGCCACTCCCATTTCCATAGTTCTTTTATGGTTTCTCCATGTCTGTTCACGGCTTGATTATTTGTTCCTTTTTTAGTACTAAATCATACTCTGTTGGATGTGCCAGAGTGTACTTATCCATTCACCTACGAAAGGACATGTTGGTTGCTTCCGGGTTTTGGCAATTATGAGTAATGCTGCTATGAATATCCATGTATAGGTTTTTGTGTGAACATAAAATTTAAACTTCTGTGGGTAAATACTAAGTAGCGTGATTGCTCATCATATGATAAAAGCACGTTTAGTTTTGTTAGAAGTTGCCAAATTGTCTTCTAAAGTAGCTGCACCATTTTGCATTCCCACCAGCAGTATGTGAGTTTCTGTTCTGCATCCTTCTCAGTATGTGGTATTGTCAGTATTCTGGATTTTTGCCATTCTAATAGGTCTATGGTGGTATCTCACTGTTGTTTTAATTTGTATCTTCCCAGAGACATATGATGTGTTTTGCAAAAGCGTTTTCTCCCAATCATGACTTTTCATTTTCTTGAGTGTTTTTCAGAGTGGAAAATTTTCATTTTAATGAAGTCAGGCTTATTAATTCTTTCATGGATCAAGCCTTTAGTGTTGACCAGAGGTTGTCTAGATTTTCTCCTTTGTTCTCTTTTAGGAGTTTATAGTGTTGTTTTGTTTTACATTTAGTCCTGTGATTGATTCTGAGTTGATTTTTGTAAAGAGTGTCGAGATTTGGTTTTATGAGTGCAGATGTGTCTACTTGTTCCACCTGTTTGTTAAAATCAGTTTCCTCTTAAACAGCACAAATTTGTACTATTATATGCTGGCCCACTTGTGTGCAGATTTTCTTATAAACAGGCTATATCAACTTATGGTATTGATAAATACTACTCCAGTATATTTTCTTTTTTTTTAAGATTTTTAGAAATATTTTCTTCTTAATTTATTGCAAGAACACAATACAAATAACATACAAAATATATGTCCATTATATAGTTTGTTATTGGTAAGGCCTCCCAGTCAACAGTAAACTAATGGTTGAAGTCACAAGTTACACGGGGATTTCTGACTGTGCTGAGGAGTTGGTGCCCCAACTCCTGTATGTTTTTCAAAGTCAACTATTTTCTCTTTTCTCCTATTGCCTTAGCTCTTTTGTTAAAAATTGTTTCTGGACTCTGTCCTGTTGCATTGATCTCTTTGTTTATTCCTTTGCCAGTACCACACCAGCTTGGTGACTGTAGCTTTCTACAGGAGTCAGGTGGTGTCTGACTTTGCACGTCTCTTCAATGTTTGGGTGTTTTGCCTCTCCATATAAACTTTAAAATTGATTTGTCTGTACCCACAAAATACTTCACTGTGATTTGGACTGGGATTGCATTGGCTCTATTGACCAAGTTGGGACGGACTGATATCTTAACCATACTGAGCCTGTCTGTGAACGTGGAATATCTCCCCATTTTTTCAGTTTCTGTTTGTTCATCAGTTTTGTAGTTTTCTTCATATACATCTTTTACATATTTTGTTAGATTTGTACCTAAGTATTTCATTGTTTTGGGTGCTAATGTAAATAGTGTATTGTGTTTTAATTTCAATTTCTACTTGTTATTGACAGCATAGAGAAAAGTTGACTTTGGTATGTTACTCTTGTTATCTTGCAACTGTATGTTTTTTAATCCTTTTCACCATTTCTCTAGTGATGTCCTGTACCTAGACTGGTGCACTTGCTCTTAAAATTAGAAATCCTGTGGAAAGAGTTAACTCAGTGGCGTGGGGAACTATGGCTGAATGCATCAGTAGTCAGAGCCCTGAAGGAAGGACTTTTATGTGGGACTTTTTTTTTTTGTTAAAATGAAATTTCTCTGATACTGTTTAGAGCACAATGTTAACCTAAGCATCATGAGATATCTCCCCAACCCAAACAGGAACAAATGGCTTATTTTTTTAATTGCATGGTAGAAAGTTATCTCATCATATGGTGATGTCTAACCAGATCAACTGCCTTTTTAACCTCAGATGAACTTGCTAAAGTCTGAGAACAGCTAAGAGTCAAAAGCCTAGGATTCTGATCCCAGCTTTTCAAACTGTTCTTGAGAAATTCCTCTGACTGAAATGCGCTGTAGCTACCAGTCATGGATGGCTCCTAGTGGAGGTGGCTTTCCCTTGTCAGATTTGGGCAGGGAGCAGTGGGTAAAATATTCAGGAACTGTATTACTCTTTTTGTACATAGAATTCCAGAGATGTCAATTAAATGAATCCATGTCCAGCAATAGAGAATTGGCCATTTTCATTAATTTCCCTTGCAGTATATAAACCCAAAGAAGAAAATGTTTATAGAGGGAAGGGAAGGGGAAGGGCACCTTGGCATTTCACATTTTCAGATTTGAAATTAGCTCTCAGTTTCAAGAATGAAAGGTAATAATGTGGTGTGCTTGCACATAATGGGCTGTACGTGTTGTGAAGCTGTTGGGCAGCCGTATTGGATACTGGGCACTGCTGGGGCTGGTGGGTGCTGCTGAAACAGCCTCCTGAGTCTTCCTAGTCTGGTGGGGAAACAGTTATTAATAATCTACACAAGTCATTGTTTTAGGCTACAAAGGGAAGAAATGGGATGCCAGGAGAGCTCGCTTTTCCTTCATAAGATGGCCTGAGTGTGCAGCACATTCAGGCGGAAGGCGGCCTATCTGCAGTGGCCCGGGGACAGAGTCTCTGTGCTCTTGTCCCCGATCCCCTCTTCTCATCTTGTCTTAGACTTTGTCTTTAGAACTTGAACCATGTATTCTTTATTTGACCTATTTTCTGTTTTACCAGACTTTCCAGTATTATTTAGGCTTATATTCTCAAACCCTCTGCCTCTCCAAGTGTGCCTGCGCTATATGGCATGAAAGTCTCCAAAACTTTAAGAAAAATCTCATGAGTGGCCTACTTCTTTCATTTTCAGATAAGACAGTGAAGACAAAGAGAGGGAATATGTCCACAAACACGTGGGAAGTTAGAGCCAGAACCAGACTGCGATCTTTGAGCTTAGCTCAGTGCTTTCTGTACATGCCCACAGAAGAGGCTTTAGTCAGTGGTGGCCCAGCCTCTGTCTTTGCAGAAACTCTGAGAAGGGATAACACAGCAGCAAAAATACAAGTCCATAGGGGGCCATCGAACAGGCCTCACATCGCTCAGGATTGTTATTCCATACAGACTTACCAAGAGTACCTTTCACTGAGAACTGAGGAAGGAACAAGTAGACCCAGTTCCTGCCGTCAGGGGAGTCATATTTTAGAGGAACATAGAAGCCGCGCGTGTATGGAGACAACCTAAGAGCAGGTAACCTGTTCCGGCTCCGATGCACATTCAGTGCACAGGAGGGCTGCAGGAAGCCAGTGGAAGTGGGCTCCAGACCAGTCTCCCAGATGATTTTCCTAGAGAGCTGGGACTCAATGGGCAGGCAGAGGACAGGGGCAGGACTTTGCTGGGACAAGAGAAAAGGTCTCTCCAGGCTTGAGAGAAATCATGAACAAGAGGCCTGTGCAGTCAGTGACTTGTGCAGAGTGCGTGGGAAGTTGTGAGAGATGTAGCTGGGCAGAAGACCTTGAGTTCTGAGCACTCATGGAGACCGTGTGTTGCTGTGCTTCACTTTCTCACAGGGGGTGTCTTGATGAAAGCTGTGCTTTTGGCAGATAAGTCTGGCCTGTTTAGGAGAGACAACTAGAAGGCCCCATCAGGGATTTGCTGCAGTTACTGAAGTATAGAATGAGAAAGTCCAGGACACAGGTAGTGGCAGGAGAGTAGTTTGAGCTTCTCTGGTGCTTTTCTTTGGAATCGATAAATATGGATTAGTCTCTTAAGTTTGCCACAGAATCTAGCTTTATAGGGATTTTTCTAACCATATCTAGGTGGAGCCTCAAAATAATTGGAAAACTTGAGCATCTATATTTTATAATGCATTTTGAAACAGATAAGAACTCTTTAAAAGAGAATGCAAGGACAAATGTCCCTTCTTTTAACTCCCGATCACTAAGTTAAATGCCACGTAATTGACTGTTGTCAGTTGTCAGTATGAACTCAGCTTTCCTTTTTGATTTAAAGTTTCGCCTTTTGAGGGCCTCCCCGGTGGCGCAGCGGTTAAGCGCTGCGCTGTGGAGCTGTCGGCAGCGGCGACGCAAGTTCGACGCCCAGCCAGGGAGAATCCCACATGGTGCGGCAGACCTCTCCTGCCTCGCCCGCTGCTCCCCTCAGCAGTGTATTTCTGATCTGCCTGTTCTGCTCCCCACTCTGTCTCTGGTGAACCCTCTCGCCGCCCCACGCCTCTGGTCTGTACACCAGCTTGTGTGTATAAAAAAATAAAAAAAAGTTTTGCCTTTTGAGAGGTTGAAAACCCCAGCATTGTACCAGTAGTTCAGCTGCCTGGGAGAATAGGATGGGGTGGGAGGAAGTAGTTTGTCTGTATCAACTAGTTAAGCCTGACCATGTAGATTTAACTGCACTGTCTTCTCTTTGTCTCCTTAGGAATATAAACAGAAGCTTGCCCGAGTAACCCAGGTACGCAAGGAACTGAAGTCGCATATTCAGAGCTTGCCAGACCTCTCATTGCTGCCCAATGTCACAGGGGGCTTGGCCCCCCTGCCCTCTGCTGGTGACCTGTTTTCAACTGACTAGGGCAGGTGTCATGCCTCAGATTCCCGTCTGTACCAGCAGAAAGAAGAGGGCAGGTCATGGTTGGAAATAACCTTGTAGCCCCAGTCCCCGGCCTCAAGACAGAACCACAGACTGATTCTCCTCTCCAGCCTCTCCTGCTGAGCACAGTTCAGAACAGTGGCGAGTAGAATCCAGTTTAGATTCATATTTGGAAATAATATGAATTTCTCCCATTTCATGTTTTCATGCCCTTACTGGTTTCCCATTTTTAACTCTCTTTACACCCAAGAAGTCCTGAAAATCATGTGTGTTTCTGGAACCTTTCAGAAAAATCTTGTCCCATATGACAGCATTTTGTCATGAAAGTGACTTCTTCTTTTTGAGCTGAGCTTGTTCACGTTCAGTACTGGCTTCCACTGAGGGACTCAGTCTGGAGTCATCGGCTTTCCCGGATACCATCCACCCAAAAGGTTGGAGGCACAGCTGTCAAGAAGCTTTGCCGTAAAGAGTTTGCCAAATCGAGGATCCTTCCTTACCCTTGCTTCTAGCTATTTATAGTCAAAGGTTGGTGTGTTGGTAAGCCGACAAGAGAATCTAGCAAATAAGATTCAAAGATGATCTGGGACAAAAAGTCACTGCTCAGAGACAGAGTAATAGGGATCACAACATGAGTTAAAAATAAATTATTTGTTTCAGGTTCCTACAGACAACCTTCCCAGGATGCACTTACCAAGGGTCCCACCCGCTGTCATAGAGAGCGTTCCTAAAAACGTGGTCTTCTGACCCCAGTTGGTTGTGAAGGCAGTTAATGGAAATGGCGCTGGTGGGCCCCAAAGGCTGAAGGCATACTGGGAAGTCGGCTTCACGTGGGTGTTGCTTTGACCCTTTCTTTTGGGGAGTAGGGCGCACTAACATTTAATTCATTGTGTGGCACATGTCCACAGTATGGTGACTAAACTTGAATATCTCCTTGCAAATGACACTTTGTGCATGTTTGTCCGTCTGTCCGTGCCACTGCACATGTCCTTGTGCCCACAGGAGGAGTGCTTTGCATCCATGTTACTGAACGGCCCATCTTTGGCAGGGGACGGGGAAAGTCGGGAATATTAATTTGGGGGTTTTAAATTTCACTATCATGCCAGCTGACATTATCACTATATAATGTAGTTAGAGAGGATTTTTACCTTGCTTTTAGTAAAGGTTAGGCCTGCTTACTGTAAATCATTCTAATTTTGCAGGCTTATTTTTGACATTGGAAAGGGCAGAAAACAATTTGCCCTAATAGTGTAATAGGAATTATAGCCCAGAGGCTGAAATCCAAAAGCTATAAAAAGGGAGTTCAGTGAAGGGGGCTTCAGAAACTCCATTATTTTGAGTAGTTATTTTCAGGATTACCAAAAAGCCAATTACATGTGATTTTACATGTTAAACATGTTAAAACTTAACCTATGTTTTTAAAAGTACAACAGGCTTCCCTTTAAGAAGCTCTGCTGCCTGCCGTAAAGTGAGAACAATGAAACGTCATTGCAGGTGTTCAGTTTGACTCTTTGTAGCACCTAGTAACATTTGAGCTATTTTTCAGATCTGAATTCAGACTGTGTGTTGTTTGCTTATTGACACTGCCTGTTGTCCTGTCATTATTAAATTAATGAGTATATAAAGTTTTTCTTCCAGAGGCCAGAGGGCAGTAGGTGACTTTACTAAAATTGCGAGATTAATTCCAGTCTTTGCTGTCTCAGCACATAGCCCCCCCCCGCCCATGTGGTGTGCTGCTTTAGTCCTAAGAGGGGCTTGTTTCCTTGGACTTCTCTATGCTTTCACCCAGGAAGCAAAATTCTACTAGCCACAAATCAACCAGAGGGGTACAGTAGATATTTGATCAGCTAGGTGAAAATGTTACCACATTAATGGATTTTCCCCATCGCTATGTTCTGTCTGATTGTGTCTGAATAGCAATTGGTGCATAATTATTACAGCAAGAACAGGAGATGAATCTGCAGCAATTATGTAAATGAATGTGTTGGCCTCTTAACACCTGTTACTAGTGGACTTCCTGTGAGGAAGTTAGTTTTGTTTTACAGTTTTTTAATGAAATGCTTTTGTTTTTTAAATCTTAATTCTTCCCACATCCTCCCCACATGTGCTTACTTCATTTGTTTAATTTAAATGAACCTTTCTCCTTGGATGTATGAGGTGATCTGGGGGGTGGGGGTGGTGGGTGGTTTTGTTTTGTGTTTTTCTTCTTAGGGCATCCATGGGCCTCAAAGGACCTTTCCTTTAGGTCATATTCCTCAAAGTCTTCAACCTTCCTTTGTTTTTGTTGTTTTTTTTTTTTTCTTAAAGAATATTTTTAAAGCTTAAATTTGTATATTAATTTAGGACTTTATTTAGAAGTATAGGCTGTCGTTGGCGGCAGCAGTATATTCTGAAATGTCTCATAGATATATATTTTTGAATAAAGATGGTGTTGTTGAATGACATTGTATGATGTTCCTTCTTCCTACTGTTAGTAAACATCCAGTGCTTCCTTTGTAAGCGGCAGGTAATTAGTAACCACCAAAAGAGATTATGCTGTCTGCACAGAATCATGTCCCTTGGGAGTTATTGTGACTCTTAGTGGTCCATAAATACTCAGCACTTACATAGTATTTTCTGCTTCTTTTCAGGGCCTTAATTAGCTTTAATTAGCCAATTTCCACGGTGCTCAGGAGAGGTACCTCCACAATTTTAGCCTCTCTGTATAAAGGAGGGAACCAAACGGAGAGGGGTTAAATAAATGACTCTTTCCCTGGTACCACACAGTATCTGACAGATTAAAACTTGGAAATTCTTTGAATTCAGCGCTTTTGTTCATACCACGAGCCTCCTGAGAAAAATACTTGATTTTGGCAAGATGGTGAAAGCCATGCTGAACAGTGAAAAGAAAAATGCGAGGTAATTGCAAACCCAAGTGGTATGTCTTTAAAAAAACATTTGTGGATTTCCTTTATTTTTCACTTTTAAATTCAGTGAAGGCATATTGACTTATTACAGGTTAGAATTCAATAGGAAAAGTTTGAGAGAGATCTTCTGAAACAATCGATATGTTTGGAAGGATGGTTCTCATCTGTCCTCTGGGTGAGGGCAGTACTTGCCCAGAGAAGTAGACACCAGTCTAGCTCTTGATGCAGAAAACTGCAGTAATTGGTCCTTCAAGACTCACTGCAGCTCTGGTCAAATGAAGCCCAGTATTAGGAAAGTGGAGATTGCGTTGTCTACGTCCTGTCTTAAAATCTGAAGGTTGAGTGTAACTTGAATCTCAAAGAGACAAGCTCTCCTCTGTCCCCAGGTCTCATGCCTAGTTAATGCCTTCCCGCCTACCTATAGATAGTCCATAATTCCTCTGGTTTAATTAGCACTTCAGGCTACAAAATGTGACTCTGAGGTCTTCAAAATGGAAGATGAAACTACCACAGAGTTCATGAATCTGTCAGAAGGCTTAAGTTTTGTGATTAGAGCCATGAGCTCTGTGTGACCTTCCTGGGCAAGGTACTTCCCTCTTTGGGCCTCTGTTTTCTTACCTGTGAAATGTACAGTATTGCACTAAATTATTTCTAGTGGCCCTGCGAACTCTAAAAGCTTACGGTTGTGTTGCTTGAGAAGAATGTAGGATTGAGTTCTGAGAATGCTGGACAGCATGTCAATATTTGTTAGAGTAATGATACCACCATTATGCTTTACACAGCTTTTTTAAAAATTCCTGTATGAAATCCTGGAGGTGGTGTCTATAGGCATCAGAATACAAGAAACAGTGTCAAGACTGAAAGATGGGGTAAACCTGTCTGGGCACAGTCTGCATTTGGTTTATTTCTGATCTTTAAGAAAAAGCTCTTTTCCTGCCTGATTTGCTGCTATCTTACTTCCTCCTAGGATCATCTGGCTAAACTCAATTCTCATCACCACCTCCCTGGGATTTTCCATTTAAAAATCATTCTTCCAGTCTGAGGCACAGATTCAATTAAGAATCCATTATTTTCCTGTACAGGAGATTGGGATTCAAACAGCTTTATGTAGTGTTGAAAGCCCAGTTCATTCCAATTTTTAGACTCTGACTGTTACTTTGCATTAAAAAATCATTTTTACCATTGGTTTGATAATTAAAATTAGCAATATGAATCGGGATTTATGGGTCTTTTAAAAAAAAAAAAGGTAATTGTGGCAAGTGATAGTGACATCTTCTTTTCTCACTATAATGACCTTGAGCAAGTGCCTCAGCCTTTTGAGACCTCTGCTGCTGCTTAAAGGAAATGAGGGAAGCTGACTAAGAAGCTTCTGAAGCCCTTCTGAGATCTAAAGTTATATAACTAGGCTTTCAGAATATTTCTTCCTACTGAGGAGCTTAGTAAACTCTTAACTGCATAATGCATTCTATAGATTCCTAAATGCCAGTTCTCTATGAATTCTTAGGAAATCAATAAATCAAAGTAGTTCTACATAACTTTAAATAGATGTTAAAAGGGCCTACTGCCATGTTCGTGACAAACTCGGGCTCAGTGGCAGTTGAATGTAGGTACCTAAATGCACCTCTGTCAGCGTTGAGTAGGTAGTGTTTGGAAGGCACCATTAGATACCACGTATCTGTACCATACGCTGTATTGACAGTGGGAATGGTCAGAAACCTACAGCCCTCAAAACTCCCTCATCCACATTGAGGAGTTAGAGTTGAAGGAAGAGGATTTTTGGTGGGGATGTCTTTGAAGGGAGCACTGCTGTATCTTGAGGGCTCCCAGGGGAGGACAGTAGATGCTCCCTGCCCTTTATCTCAAGGCTGGGGAAAGGGACTGGAGTTTATTATGTGTCCTCTGTGGGTGGCAATTCCATGGACTCCTGCCTGGAAATACCTGAAGGTGCTTTGATGACAGAGCACAGGAAAGAGGTTGAATTGAGTGCAGCTTCCTGTAGCCTTTTTCAGGGGGAAGGGATGCATGCCCGATCCTGGGGACCAGATGTGGCCTCCATGCGAGAGGCCAGCTTGGGGTCATCTCAGAGCCTGGCCAAAAGGTGAGGCATCTCCTCAAGGAGCTGAACTTCCTACTGAGGACTGAGGGACAAGCAGAGAGCAAAGAGCCGGGGGATGGCGTCACCCCGGAGGGATGCCTGGTGATGGGGGATGAAGGTGCAATGTCTGGGAGCAGGGGAGGATGAGCCACTCTGAAGAGTGCTGGGGAGCCCACATGAGAAAGAAGTAGTCTTGCCAAGCTTGTGCCATGTCACCAAAGTGCCTTAAGTAAGGTTCCTTTCTATCCTTTTCATCACCCCACTGCCCTATTAGTGAATTCATGAGTACTCTTGTGTGTACTTGAATGCAAGTTTTCTTATTGTGGCAAAATATGTATGACATAAATGCCATTTGGCATTTAGTACATTCACAGTGTTGTACAACCACCACCGCCTTTGTTTATCCATCAGTTGATGTACTTTTGGCTCTTGTGAATAATGCGGCTGTCAACATTCTTGTACAAATGTTTGCTTGAATACCTGTGCTTAATTCTTTTAGGTTTATGCTTAAGAGTAGAATTGCTGAATCATATACTAACTGTGTTTAATTGAGAAACAACCAAGCAATAGTTCATAGCGGCTACACCATTTTATATTTCCACAGTAGTGTATAAGGGTTCCTATTTTTCCAGATTCTCACTGTTCTAGGGTTCTTTAGAGAAAAACGAAAGGTGTTTTAAACATATATATTAAGTAATACACATATCAATAGATATATGGAGAGCTGTATTTCTACATATATCTACAAGAGAACTTCATATCTCTATGTAAAGATATAGATAGATGATAGGTAGGTAGATAGGTAACTAGGTAGCTAGTTAGCTGGCCAAATAGGTAGGAAGGTAGGTAGGTAGGTAGGTAGGTAGGTAGGTAGGTAGATGTAAGGCCAAGCGATAGAAAAAGGCAATGAAGCAGAGAGGAATGTAATATAAAGAGGCCTTTATTAGCAACTCCTGGCTGAGATTCACAGATCCCAGGCAGGGGTCTGTGAAGTCAGGCCCAGTGAATGGGAGGTGAGTTTTTATGCCGGGTGAAAAAAATTCCAAGGGCGGGGGCAACTCCATTTGGAGCTGGTGGCCCTTATCTGCTCCTTGCAGGTGCATTCGGGCTGCTGCGGCCGTTTGGGGAGTGGGGCCTAAGTTTCTTTTCCTCCGAGGTCACATGTCTTCGCTGAGATTCTTCACAGCACCCTTACGCTGGGGGGTCGGGTTGAGTCTGACAATAGGTAGGTAGGTAGGTAGGTAGATGAGAAATAGGGCAAGAGAGATATTATAAGGAATGGACTCACAATTGTGGAGATTTGGTAGTTTCAAAATCTGTAGGGGAGACCAGCAATTGGAGACCTAGGGAGGCGTTTCAGTTCGAGTCCATAGGCAGTTTGCTAACAGAATTCCTTCTTGCTCAAGGAGGATGTCAGTCTTTGTTAAGAACTCAACTGATTGGGTAGGGCCCACCCACATTATGGAGGTTTATCCTAATTTACTGAAAAGTCCATGGATATAAATGTTAATCTCGTCCCAAATATACCTTCACAGAAACATCCAGAATGTCTGACCAAGTATCTGGGCACTGTGACCCAACCAAGTTGACACATAAAACTAACCATCACACTAGCCAACACTTGCTGTTTTCCATTTTTAAAGTTACAGCTATGTTAGTGATCTTGGGCTTGATAAGAAAGTACCACTTGCTGAGTGGCTTATAACAAATTTCTTGTGTCAGAGTTCTGGAAGCTGGAACTCTGAAATCAAGGTGTTTGTGGGCCTTGCTGCCCCCAAGCCTCTAGAGGAAGGTCTTCCCTTGTTTCTTCTCGTTCTCTTATCCCAAGTGTTCCTTGGCTTGTGCCTACGTAACTAATCTCTGCTCCATCTTCACATGGCCATTTTTCTCTCTGTGTCTTTGTCTAAATTTCCCTCTTCTTGTAAGTATACCAGTCGTATTGGATTAAGGCCCACCTAAATGAATTCATCCTAATCTGATTAAATCCTCAAGGACCCCATTTCCAAGTAGGGTCACAGTTACAAATTCTGGGACTTCAGCATATCTTTGGGGGTAGGGAGAGACACATTTCAATTCATAATAATAGCTATCCTAGTGGGGAGGAAATGACATCTCAGTGTGGTGTTGATTTGCATTTCCCTAATGACCAAGGACATTGAGCATCTTTTCATGTGCTTGTTGTCCACTTACATATCTTCTTAGAAGAAAGGTCTGCTCAAGTCCTTTTGTTCATTTTTGAATGGGGTTTTCTCTTGTTATTGAATTGTAAGAGTTCTTTATATATTCAAGATGTTAGATTCCTATCAGAGACGTGATCTGTGAATATGTTCACCCATCCTGTGGATGTCTTTTCACTCTCTTGTTAGTGTCCTAGGATGTATGCGGCAGGCACGGGGAGATAGTCCGCGCACTGCCAGAGAACCCTGTTTTTTACCTCTGGGAATAGATAGAGTAGTAGGGTTGGCCAGGTGCCAAATAATGAGCACTCAGAACAAAGAAGTATACATTAAGCCTGGAAGAGGGAGAGATAATTTCCAAATAAGGTGCTATGTCCAGCATTGGCTATGAGGCTCCTTATCTTCCTGTAAGAAAATGGTACACTCCTGCATAAATAGGTTGCCTTTCCAACACATTTGCTGACCAGTTCTTTGCAAGAATTTGCCCATGTCTGGATTAATGCAGTGTGTACTTCAGCACTTTAGAGGCCATGATGGCTTCTGAATTATTAGGCTATGAATTAATGAGGTCTCCATGTATTTGCTAACATGAACACTCAAAATATCAGATGCCTAGCTTGTCCTCTCCCTGGCCCGGGGACCCATTGGATAGCTGGCCTGTCAGAGACCCACATGGGTTCAAAGCCAGCTTAGAATGCATTTCACTTCCCTGGAGAGGGTCTTTGTGATACTGCCCCCCTGGAGGGTGTGTTTCTTCTACTCCCATTAAATCAGATTCACCCACTCAGCATACTCTAGGCTAGAGAACAGGGCCCTGAATTGGGAACCCAGATGAAGTCCCAACTCCAGTGTTGCAGAATGGAGTGACTTTAAATGAGTCATTTCACATGTGGGCACAGGGCCAACTTAGCAGGAAGACTCAATTATTTCCAGATCTCCCTGGACGCTTTCAGTCCATGTTTAACATTAACAAGGGCATGGAGAGGCCACACAGGGATGTCATGAGCTCCGGCTCTGATGCCGACGGTCTGAGTTCCAATCTCATCTCCTGACTGACACTTTGGCCAAGAAGCTTCCCTTGCCTGTATTTTGATTTCATCATCTGCACAGACTGATGATAATAATACACGATAGTAATGATAATAATAGACCCAGAGAGTTATGGGGATTTCATGAATCAATATTGCTAAAGTAAACTGAGTTACATGTTTTTTAAATAAAAGCTGTTGGCTGATAGGAACAGTCTGTGCGAAAACGAGGCGTGTGCCCCTGGATGCAGCACAGCCGGGCTCAGCCTCTCTTCCCCGCATGTCCTGGAGAAAGAGCTGTGTCCTCTTAAAGTCACAGCTGTTGTGAAAAGATGCTGAGAAGGGACACTGGCCAATAGGAAGAGGGTAATACAGAGGACTCCAACCTGGGCCTCCCAGGAAGGAACGGGTGAGCTGCAGAACCTTAGTCTGCAGACCAGGAGGGCATTGCGGTGGTGCTCAGTGGCTGTCAATGAAGGAGCACATAGAAACGGTCCTTACTTTGAGGATCAAACAGGGAGGGGGCAAGAGATGGAAGTTTCAGTGGGGAGAGCTTCAGAACCTTATCAGGAAGATTTCTTGGCCCCATCACCGCTGGCAGACTTCTTATCTGGGGTGCTTGTGGGGAGCTTCTTGATAAAGGTAGATTATTGTACAAGATGAAAGAGACAAAGCCCCTTCTGGATCTAATAGTCCTGGAATCTAATATTTCTGTTGACTCTGCGATTTAACAACTGACAAGAGCGGCAGGAAAAAAGACACGGCTATTTCAAAGTTCCCAAACTTGACCCTTGCCAAGCAAGACCTCTACTGCGTGTCTGCCCAGCTTCCCTGAGCACCACCTAATGAAGTTCTTAGTGGCCTGACGTTCCTATTAGAACCTTCCCCCAACAACCTCCGTGGATTATGAAACTTCAGTGGTGGTGACAGCTTCTGGCAAGGTCGGAGAAAGACAATTTATCTGAGAGCTGTCATAGTTCAAGAATCCAAGGCAGAACCTCCCAGCCCTCTCTTGATAGGAGCGGTGTCTGCCTTTGAAACTTGAAAAGGACCGTCCAGACCTGGTTCCTACTTTGCCTGGAATGCAGTGGCATCTGCTCTTCATTTCCGTGGCCTGGAAGTCTGTGAGGTCATTCCCAAGAGTGACTTACCTCCCTCGGCCAAAACAGCATGGAGAGTCGTGATTACAGGCAATTGAAGTTTATTAGACTCTGTGTTATACATGGCTTCAGATAGGCTGTGGTGTGAATGAAACCCTCCCACCAGCCCCCACCATTTTCTTGACCAGCCTTGGAACAGACTGATAGTGAATCCCTGTCCCTGGCGGCATCAAACAGAACATACGTGACCTCTTACCTGGGGAATATGTCACAGAGAGAATCTCAAATCCAATAGAACAGGGGCTGAAAGCTCAACTGCCTTCAAGGCCTGGGCAGGCCAGGGAAGGAGAGCATTTGGCCAGCTATGGGCAGAGGAGCATGACAACTGCTATGCAGTTCAGCCAAGTGTCAGCATGCCGGGAGGCAGAGCCCGCAGTGCCAGATTGTTCAATTTATCTAAGAGAAGGTGGAGACCCAGATTTGCGTGTAAAACTCTCTCCGTTTTTAAATGTTAGCAACTAATCTAAAAACCAGTTGGGAATTTTTGTGTTTTTTTAAATACCAGTTTATTTTTGCAATACTAGTTTGTTGGCAGTATCAGTTTATCTGTTTTGGAATACTAGTTAGTTAGTTGGTTTTGGAATACCAGTTTATTTGCTACCTTTGCAAGTGTTACAGGGCAGGGACAGGGGCACCCCAGAACCCAAATCTGCCTGCTCTAAATAGGTCCTGCTGTAACAGGGTGGTCCCCAGGAGAAAGGGTGCGTCCCAGGTTCCCTGTCACACCCAAGGTAGGGTGTAACTGAGCAGGATATAAGAAGCTTGAGAAGAGACACAGAGGACACACACAGAGGAGACAGAACACACAGAAGACAGGAGGAGACAGAACAAGAATGGAAAGCCAAGAATGGAGGAAGAATGGAGGCCCAAGGAGCAGAGAGACTTGTAAAGAAGCTACACTGGCCTGGACTGGTTGAAATAGACGTGGGTGAGAGACCCGTGGGGAGGTTAACGATGGCTGTGTTGATTTTGGTTTTGATTTCGTTCTGTTCCTCTCAGAATTGTCTGACTGTTTCTGACCCTTATGTGTGGGTCCCTGCCATAAGCTGTTCTAGACTTGTGGCAGGCTTTCGAGACTTGCTTTGGGCCAATCCCGTTTGGGTGGACTTTTACCCATGAGGAGTTGGTTAGCATTGGGTGCTTGACTTAGATGCTATATTCTTTGTCTTCTCTGTCCTTTCTAATTGTATTAAAGTTTCTTTCACAAAAGGCCCTGTATGCTTTGTATTGATGCAGCGGATGGCAGAACCCATTTAGAAGAGGGCAGGTGTGGGGGTTTCAGGGGTGCCCTTCTCCCTGCCCTGTAACACTGCTACCCGCTGCTTCAAGACAAAACATATAAGACCCTTAACGGAAAGGAACTTTAATACACTCAGAGTGCAACACGGACAAGACAAAGAATATAGTTTTCAAATCAGCCACCCAAAGTCACCCATCCCCTCGTGGGTAAAAGTCCACCCAAACCAGGATTGGCCCAAAGCAAGGCCTGAAAGCCGGCCACAAGTCTAAAGCACCTTCTGGTGGGGACCCATGGAAAAGGATCAGAAACAGTCAGACATGTCTAGGAGAAAAAGAGCAAAATCAAAATCAAGATAAAAGCTGCCGTGTTAATCTCCCCACGGGTGTCTCGCCCACATCTGTTTTAATCAGTCCAGGACTGAGAAGCCAGTGCAGCTTCTTCGTGTGTCTCTGCCCCGCGCGCCGCCTCCGGGTCTCCTTGCTCTCTATCCTGCTTCCTTCCTTCTTCAGTCTCCTCTCTCCAGCTTCCTCTTTTCCCTGCTCAGCTCTACCCTCCCTTGGGTGGGGCAGGGAACCTGGAGCCTCCCCTTTTCCCTGGGACCCCCTGTTACACAAGCACAGGGTGACTTCGTGCTGAGGGCCTGTGACATGAATCCGCATGTTTGACCATAATATGAAGGAGCATCTCCGCTCTAGAAGACTCTGTTAGTCTCAGGGCAGAGCCTGCAGGTGCCTCCCAGGTAATTCAGACCAGCTCCTTGGAGCCTGCTCTAGAGACAGGAGCACTGGCCTGAGAGTGGGGAGGCCTGGATTCTGCTCCCAGTTCCTTCATTAATTCTTTGGTGACCTTGGGAAAGTCTCTGTCCTTGTTTGGTCTGTTTCCTCTCTGGGACTGACTCACTCTACCTCTCAGGTCCCTGCTAGCTCAAATGGTCTAAAGCTCCTGGGAGAAACCCAAGTGGAGAGTTTTCAGAAGCAAAGCTGGTTTTTGATTTGGGGTGAAATGGTTGTTTTCAGGATCAGTTGTACATCTTCAGATAGTTCCAAAACTAAGAAAAGAATGTTCCAGAAAGGAGACTTTGCCCAAGGCTTCCAGAGTCTTTGTGCCAAGGTCTTAAGGCTGATAGAGGTGATCTGTTCGCATTTGTCAAATGCCAACGGAAAAGTCTGGGTGGTGATAGAAGACAGATGGGGCTGGAGATAGATGGAAACAGTCAGGCGAAGGGTCACGCCAGAGGCTGAGTTTCTTCTCTGGTCTCACTCGCGGGAAGCCTGGGAAGTCCTTTCCTGAACCTCAGTGTCCTCTTCTGATAATGAGGTTGGCTGACTGGTTTCTGAATCCCCTTTGAACCCTGGAGTTCTGCGATTCCTATGAACATTTGTTTTCCAAGTTGTAGTTTTATCATCTGCACGAGGACCTTATTATTTTTTTTTTGATTCAACAGATATTTCTTAAATATCCACTGTGGACAGGCAGCACGGATGCCACCAACAAAGGCAGATACAGCCCATGCCCTTGGGGATTTTACGGTCTGACAGTGACCAATCAGGTAATTGAACAGTGTACCAGCCAAGTGCTATGATAAGACAAGGTTTCAATAGGTTTCAGTGTGAGCCCAGTCAGGACTGGACAAGGAAGCTTCTTCGAGGGAGTGACTCTTGAATGAGACCCAAATGTCACAGATACACCTTCTTGAAGGGAAGGTGCCATTTTTCTGGCCACTTACAGGCAGCCATGTTAGATTACAAGTCCCAGCATAGCATGAACCAGACTTCCTGATGGGGGAGCTACTGGGAACTAGGGTGGAGCTCAGTGGCCAGGTAAACCTATAGGACACAGAAGGCAGGTGGGCCTGGCTCTGTTGCTTCTCCAGCCTTGCACCTAGGAACGTGAAGGGGACGCATGGAAGGAAACACGTGGAGGAGAGACATGTAGTGATAATTGGAAGAGACAGTGAGTGGTGCATGAGAAAAACATGGTGAGGTTGTTCCTGATCCTTGGCCAAGACAATGAGAGCTGTTATCTTGACCTCTTCATAGATTATGTGTTTGTATTTCATCTCTCCCCTGTCCTAGCTCTCTGGAACCTGCCTAACCTCTTTCTTGTGGTTCCTTTTTCTTGTGACAACTTTCAGGCCTCAGTGGCCCCATTTCTGGCCAATCCTGTTTGGCTGGGCATCTGTCCATGAGAGGAGGTGTAATTTGGGGGGATTACATTTACCTTTGTGTGATAGATGGCTGGATGCCTTGTATAGTGTGCATCCCTTAACAGTTTGGGGTCCCTGGGTATCCCTTGGTCACGTGCTCACATAAAGGGTGATGAATGTTTAACAAAGTGAAGCAGACAAGAAAATGTACCTGGAAGGGGGACAACATGTGCAAAGCTGTGCCAGGAGGGCACAGGGTGAGCTTGTGGTACTGAAAGGTGCCAACAATGTTCATACACACAGAGAGAAGGTGTCTGGTGTGAGGGAGGCAGTGGAGACTGAGGTGAGGCACACTCTCCAGAATCTTGTCCTTCAAGAAGAAGACTGGGGCTTCATGTGAAAATCACAGGAAGCCTCTAGAGGATTTTCAGGGAAGACAGATCACACCCACCTTTTGAAAAAAATTCTTCAAAACACTGTTGGGAAGAGACAGGTGATAGGGGCAAGGCCAGAATAGGTGCAGGGGGACCTGTCAGAACAGTCCTGGTGAGACATGAGGGGGCCTGGAAGTGAGGAAGAGTGGGTGGTGATCAGACTGTGAGTTTGGACTGTGAGCCAACAGGGCTTGGGGAGAGAGGGGATGAGTGTTTGAGGCTAGCTCCTGGCTGTCCAGGCAGATGCACCTCAAGTGAGCTGGTTCCTCTGGATGTGTGTCCGTGTCCCAACCACAGCCCCTGAGGTCGGAGGCTCCTGAGAGAACCCCTGTGATCTCCTTCCTCCTGGTGTCCACAACCTTGTGTAACTCCCCACTCAGTATGGGCTTGACTGAGTGACTTGCAGCTAACAACCGGAAGTGAAGGATGGGGGTGGGTTATGAAAGGCCTGGCTTCACCATGGTGCCTTCTCTTGCTCTCCCTCCCTTGCTAGCACTGGGGGAAGCCAGTTGCCTTGGTGTGAGGGGGCCTTCTGGAGAGGCCTGTATATGCGAGTTTGGAAATGCATCTTTTGAGGTCTGTGGCTGAGTTTGGAATCTGACCCTTCCCAGTCAAGCCTTGAGATGACCAACCCTGGAACTTGACTGCAGCCTTGTGAAAAGCCTTGAGTCAGAACCACTCAGTTAAGTCACTTTTAGATTCCTGAGATTTCCAGAGTTCATGTCCTGCTATTTCCAACCATAATTTGTTGGTTAGCAATCAATGATCAATACAGCCCTCCCCACACAAGCTGTGCCCTCAGCCTGCCTGGGGCTGGGAAAGGAAGGGTTACAGGCCTCCAGGCGGGCAGAAAGGTTAATGCCTCTAGCTTGAGGGACAGTTCATTACTGAGTTATCTGGCGGCTCAGTCAACATTTGGGTCTGCTGCCAACTGGGCCTCAGCCCTCCCGTGGAGCCTGTCAGAGCAGGGGCCCTGGAGGGAGGGCATTCTGGAAACTGACAGATTTATTTATTAACAGCCTTGCCTCCCTGCATCTGCCCATGAGGCGCCAGCTGCAAGCAGAGGCTCTGTGGCCGCGTCCCTGGCCGGGGTCAGGGCTGCTTCAGCTCCTGGGTTGCAGCATCTTCGGGGGCTTCTGTGTTGAGAGTCAAGCGGGTGGTGTTGAGGGGCTACCCCAAACTCCAGAGACAAGCCAACTTGTCCCAAGCACCAACTGTGTGGTGAGCCCTCACTCACCTACCCTAGCCACACAGTCCTCTGGGAAGGTAGTCGCCTTTTAGAAAACCAAGGCCCAATGTCAAGGTCATGTTGCTGGGGAGCACGTCTGACTCCAAAGTCTGCACTGCGTCTGCTCCGCCTTCTTGATCCTTTGTGGTGAGGATCATGTCTGTGATTCCTTGGTGGTTTGGGGGACAAGGCGGGACAGTTGAGAGGCAGGCTTCCTGGAAAGAGCAGCTCTTCTGTTCCGTGTTGGCTTATTAGGGAACTGTATAAAATTGCATTTGAAAAACAGACTCACAAAAACCAAAGCAAGCCAGGTAGTGTCGTGTTTCCGGATGTGTGGGCTGTGTGGAAGGTGTGGCTCTGTTCCCGGTGCCCATGCGCTGTGTGATTCAGGAGCTTGTAACAGACCCCTGTCGATGGGGAGAAGTCATGTGCGTAAAGACCTCAGCATCGTCCTGGCCACGGGCCGTGCCCAGCGTGGTGGTGTTTGAGAGGAGGATTTGCCTTTGTAAAAGGGGTTTGTGATGTTGAAAAAAACCTTGACTCTGAGCAGTAGGCAGACCTGGAAGACTTTCAACAAATGACCTCCCTTGTGGAGAAGCCCCCAGACCAACACTACCACCCTGCGGGGTGGTGGGAGTGGGTGGCTGTGCTTTCTGTCAGAGAACTTGAACTATATATAAGAAGACAAGTCTGGGGGGACGGCAGAGAGTGGGGGTGGTATAGTTTGAGGGGAGGGAGAGCTTGGGAAGAGAAACAACCGTTGTGGGTTTTCTCTGAATGCCCCGCTGGGAGAAGGGAGTGGACAGAGATAAGATTAGAGATTTTACAAACATTTCCCGGAGCTGTAAATCCTTGGTCAATTTACCAGGCTGGAGCCTTCACAGGGGATTAAGCTGACTTGGAGAGGAGCAGGAAAAGACAGGCCATGGCCCAGGGCTGACTGTAAGCAGAGCTGAGGTCCAGCCTGGAGAGGGACCAGCCTCTTTCGCTGCATTCAAGTCCTTTCTCCAGCACCCCGCCCCTGCTTGAACCTTTCCAGTAATGGGAGCTGACGCACACATGGAGTGACCTGTTCCCACAGTCTACCACTGAATGTTCAGGACTTCTTGGTCCCCACATGCAAATCTCCCCTCCTGCAGCTTTATTTAAAAATTCAGTAGGTTGTTATATGGAAACCTTTCAAATATATTTATATTTATCATTGAGTGAATATAGTATTTTAATATATTTATATCCAATAAAAATACTAAATTTTCTTGGTAATTTTAGTAACAGATTCAATAGATTATTTGGGGCTTTCTCTATCCCTTTCAAAGATGACTTTCATTTTTTTCTTCAAACCGTACATCTTTTATTTTTTTTCTCATCTTCTGGATTTACTGCAGGTTTACAGTAAAATGTTGAATAAAATGCACACAGTGGGCATCCTTGACTTGTCTC
Organism: Scalopus aquaticus; assembly: GCA_004024925.1. Lineage (NCBI taxonomy): Eukaryota > Metazoa > Chordata > Mammalia > Eulipotyphla > Talpidae > Scalopus > Scalopus aquaticus. The sequence goes on from PVIJ01003602.1 coordinate 72,785, forward strand.
TGATCTCAAAAGAAATCGCTTGTAATATTTTACCGTCAATTATGTTAGCAGCACACATCATCTTTTATCAAATTACAGAAATTCTCTTCTGTTCATGATTTTCCAGATTATTATTTCTTCAGTTTAAAAATTATGAATAAGTATTAAATTTTTATCAAATGGTTTTCTGCATGTCATTTTTGTCCTCTAATCAGTTTATGTGCTGAATTACATGAATGAATTTCCTCACGCTAAATCAACCTTGTATTCCTGGGATTAGCCCATTTTGCTTGTGGTATCCTTTATATATTGATGGATTTTTGAGACTAACACTTTATCGTGGATTTTTCATTTATATTTATGAGTAAAATTGGCCCATGATTTTCTTTTCTTGCCATTATCTTTGTCCTATTTTGTATGCAGGCTATATTATTTCTGTATTAATTTTGTATGCAGGTTATATTAGCCTCATAAAATGAATTGGGGATTATTCACACTTTTTTGCTGAGAGAGATTATCAAAGACTAAAATTGTTTCTTCTTTGAATGTTGGGTAGAACTTGCCAGTGATGTCATTTAGAGTAGGTTTTCTTTATGGAAAGAAATATTAATAACTGACTCAATGTCCTTAATTACAAGGGGATTTTCGAGACCCTCTGTTTGTTTTGAGTCAAAATTGGTATGTGATACCTTTCTAGGATGTCCATTCATATCTATTTTCAAATGTATTTTCACGAGGTTATAAAAAAATCTTTTTTTCTGGCAGCATCTGTAATGAGGTTCCACTTTTTGTTCCTAATATTGGGGTTTTGGGCATCTTTCCTCTTTTCCTCTAGATTAGTTTCATTTAGGATTCATCTTTTACTGACTTTCAGAGAACCAATTTTTTGTTTTGTTGGGTTAGCTCTGCTTTAATCTAAGTATTCTTTTATTAATTCCTGCACGTGCCTTTATTTACTTCTCCCTACTTTGTTTCTTGAATTTGTTTTATTCATTCTTTTTCCAACTTATTGGGGGTAAATGTTTATTTTATTGATTTTCCATTTCTTTTCTTCTCTGACATTTATTTAAGGCAATAAATTTCCCACTACATTCTGATTTACCAACATCTACAAATTTTAGTATGAATTTCTCACTTCTAATGAATTAAAAATATTTTCTAGCTTCCTCTATCAGTTCTTCTCTAACCAATGGGTTACTTAGAAGTGTATTTTTAGATTTCCAAGCATTTGGAAATTTTCTCATTCTCTTCTTATTGATTGATACCTTAATTATAGGTTATGCTGATATGTGCTCAGATAATATGCTCTGTTATGTTTTGGTTCTTTGGCATTTGGTAAGACTGGCTTTATAGCTCAGGTTAGAGTCAAATTTTATAAATTGTCTTATATGTTTAAAAATGAGGTGTTGGATGCAGATTTAACTTACATGTCCATTAGGTCAAGTTTAGTCATCATTTGTGTTTAAATGATGCCTCTAAATAGGCATTGTAAGTGTTCAGTCTCACCATAAAATTCAATCATTTGAAGTGCAACTCAAAGATTTTAAATATATTTAAGATTCATGCAACCATCACCATAGTCTAATTTTAGAGCATATTTATTATCCCCAAAAGAATGTACTCATCAGCAGTCAATCCCCATCCCTTTGATCCCCCAACTCAAGGCAACTACTAGTCTATTTTCTATTTTTCTTTACGGGAGCTTTCATATAAATGGAATCATACAATATATGTTTTTTGTGACTTCTTTCATTTAGCATAATATTTTCATCATTTTCAGGTTTCATCCATTTTTATGGCAAATATTAGTCCTTTGTTCCTTTTGATTGCTGAATACTATTCCATTATATGGATATACCACATTTATTTATCCATTCATGAGTTGATGGACATTTCAGTTGCTTCTACTTTTTAGCTTCGATGAATAATGCTGCTAAGAATATTTGTGTTCAATACTTCTTTGTGGACATATATTCTTATACTCCAATTCTGCTAGTAATCGAATCAATGATTTAGTTGGCAACTCTATGTTTTACCTTTTGAGGAACTGTCAAGTTATTTTCCAAAGCTATTGCACCACTTTACATTTCCAGCAGCAGTATATGAGGGTTTCAGTGTCTCCACATCTTTACCCTTGCTTGTTATTACTTGTCCATTGACCTTAGCTATCTTGTTGGTGTGAAGTGACATCTCTTTGTGGCTTTGAGTTTCATTTCCCAATGGTTAATGATGCTGAGCTTATTTTCATGTCCTTATTAGCTGTTTGTATGTTTATTTTTGAGAAATATCTATTCAAATCCTTTGCCTATTTTTTGACTGGGTTATTTGCCGTTTTATTGTTGGATTGTAAGAATTCTCTACGTATTCTGGATGGGTGTTCTTGGCCCCTTGTCAAGCCTCATTTTCTTCATTTATAAGATGGGTTAGTACCACCCACTTCACCATTGGGGCCTCAATGAGATAAGATTTAACATCATCAAGCTTGAAGTCTGTTGCAGGGAGTCTCTCACAAAGGCTTGGGTCAATTAAACAGGAAAGAGGAATGAGAAAAATTTAAGTCATGATTTAAGAGAGACAGATTATCCACACTGTAAGGTTGGCTGGATGACTGCCAAGTTTCCATGAGCAGGGCTGGTCAGGTCTGGGAAAGAAGAAGGGGGAATTGACTGGGAGAGAATTGGCTTTGAGGGAGAGCCGGGCCTGGTGGTACCAGGGCATCTGACTTGCTCAGGACTAAGATTCAGTCCAAGCTTTAGGTCTGGTTTGCAGAGGTGCCTGGCTCGTTGCATAATAATCAGAAACCAAAGCACTCTCTCCCTGAACCCCTCTATTCCATTCCAGTCCCCTTTTCTTTGCCTAAACAATCCTCACCATGCACTTCCACTCCCTCCATGTCTTTCTTGTCCTTGAGGTCACCTTTGCCCAAGATTTCTCTGCTCTGTCCCCTGTCACGGGGCCACTCTGCAGCTGCTCCGGACCCTCCTCCCACAAGTCTCCTCACTTCCACCCTGGCCCTATCACCCCCTCGCTAGGCAACTGGAAGGAGCTTCCCAAAACATCAAGGAGAACTATCACCAGTGTTCACACCCTTCCATGGGAACAATTTCTTGGGAATAAAGTCCAAATCCTTCTCTGGTCTCAAAGGTAGTCAGGGTTTTAGGGAATTTAGGGGATTTTCATTGAAGTATAACATACATACCATAAAGGTATATTTCCTAAGTGTGTGACTCAATGAATATCCCCAAACTGAACATTCCCGTGTAAACTGGCACCCAGTTCAAGAATCAGACAGTCACCAGAAACCCAGATACCTCTCTAGGTTGCATCTAAAGGTGATCACTACCTTGGCTTCTTACTTCATAGATGACTTTTGCCTGGTGTTGAACTTCATATGAATAAAGCATGAACATTTTGCCTGACATCTTTTAACACCTTTATGAGATTCAAATAGTTATACTTTGTTCTTCTCATTCTGATACTACTACTTTGAATGATTCTACCAATTTATATATCTAGTCCACTAGTGTTGAACTCTTAGGTTGTTTCCAGCTTTGGGATATTCCAGGAGAGAGCTTCTGTGAACATTCTTGCACGTGTCTCTGGGAGGGCATATGGATTCATTTCTGTTGGGTAAGCATCCAACATCCAAAGGAATTGCTGCCTCATAAGGATAAATAAATGCTCAGCTTTAGAAGATACTGCAAATAGTTCTCCAAAGCAGCCACACCAATTTGTACTCCCCTCCCAGCTGCATCTCAAAATTCTTGTTGTTCCACATTTTCACTGCCGATTTAAATATATATGTTTTTTTTGCTTTTTCATTTTAGCCATTCTGGTGAGCAGTCTGTGCGATGACATTGTGGATCCAATTTGAATTTTTGGGGGCATCTTTAAGAAAAAGAATATAAAGTAAGATTGCGAATATAAAATTGGGAACAAAAATGTTTATTAAGAATGTGAAAAAAAATCATAAGAAAGTGATAGAGATTTCCAAGCTTCAGATTCCTTTCTTCTGAGAGTTCTGGCAGCCATTTCCCAGAAATGCTTTAATTGAAATGCTCTCTGATAGCAACCTGGCTGCACTCCCTGCCGGCAATACTGAACAGCTGCCCGCCATCCCACTGAACAAGGCCTGCTTTGTCGTGCACGTGAGGGGCCCGAGGTGGTATCACTGGCTTCCTAGAAAACCCCCTTGCCTGACCTCACCCACCTTTGGCCCTGTCCACCCCAACCCTTTCCTGGCCTCAGTCATCCCCCTTAGCACCTCAGGTTCCCCTTTAGCTTTTCTAAGAACCCTTCCCTCCCCTCCTTGTCAAAGAAGACCTTCTCATTATTGTAACTCCGTGTCACGAGACAGTTAACACTAGAACAAGTGGTTAAGAGTCATTGCTGTGGATCCAGCCAGCCTGGATTTTCTAGTTACGTGACCTTGGACACATGTCATGTAACTTCTCTGGGCCTCAGTTTCCTCACCCATAGAGCAAAAGGTTACTCTAGCTCCTATGGCATAGGGTGGCGTGAGGACCCAGCATATGAATGCAGGGGATGCGTCTTGCTCTTCATTTGTCACCTGGGCCCCGCCACCCCCAGCCTGCACCCTCTCCTTTCCGCACATCTCACTTTGAAGGTCTCACATCTGCTCCCGTGCTCTCGAGGATGGGTCTGCTGCGTGGTGACTGCTGCGCCCTGGGGCCTAATGCAGCACTTGGCCACATTAGCAGCAAGAAAGCAAGTTGTGGAATGACTCAGTCTCCTCTGTATATTAGACCCTCATGCAGGCCACCCTCTCCTTTCCCTGCAGCACCCACTTCCTGCTCACCCTTAGTAGGTGTCAGCGAAATAAAGGAGCCTCCTCCTCCCACTCTGATCCCGCCTTTCTCAGACTCGGGCCAGAGTACTCTTGGCTTCCGTGGTCACAACCTTCATGGATTACAAGGTCCATTTCCTTCCCTAGCTGCATCCTGGGTCGGGTCACAGGGCAGCAATGGCAATGCCAGTGTGACAGATGTCTGGACAGGGTGAGTGGCTGCCTCAAAGTCACACAGCAAGAGAGAGGAGGGAGATGGGCCATAGACCCAGGAGCCTCAGGGAGGGACCTCTGATCCCCATCAAAGATCATCACATGCTGAGCACAGAGGAGGCACATGGGCTTGTTCAAGACGAGCGGAAAGAGATACCTCAGGTTCAGTCCTTGCTTCTGGGACTAGGGGCATGCCCCTGGCCCACCTACGCCTCAGTGCCCCCATCTATAAATGGGGTTAATTTACCAAGTAAGGCAGATCCCTGTCTCAAATAACTGGTTGGCATTTCTCCTTGGTCTGTCTGTCTATTCCAGGATGACTTTGGAAGGAGCTGACCAGGGCCAGGAGAGAAACTGGGGATTCCACCAGTGCCTCTGGCTTCCTTCTTGATTGACAGCAGTATTTGGAGAAGCATCTCTTGTGTCATTTCGAAACAACACAGATGAAGTGTGGACTGCAGCTAGTGAAAGCAGAAGAAACTGGGGAAATCTTGGTGAACAATAAGGGGTTTACTAGTTCCGAGAGGCCCCCCACTTCACAGGGCAGGCAAGAAGCAGAAAAGATCACAAACAACTATCTTGAAAAGTGTGACAACATGGCCAAATTAATGGCATTTTAGAGCTTCTCTGCTCAACTCTGTCCTCTTCCATTTGACAGCAGGGGCAACTGGAGAGGGGAAGAGACTTACTCACGGTCCCTCCACACATCCAGAGACACCTCCTGAGCCGGAGTCAAGTCAAAGACACTCTTGATCAGCCTTCTCACCTCTCCACCCCACCTCCCATTATCAACTTTTTTAAGAAACACAGCTTGATTGAGACATAATTCATATACATTGTATTCAACTTTTTAACATATCCAATTCAGTGGCTTTCAGTACAGGATTGTGCATCTATCACCACATATCAATTTTAGAATATTTCACTGCCTCAAAAAGAAACCCCATGCTCTTTAACTTCAATCCCTGCCCCACAATCCCTCCATCCCCCCCAGATCTAGGCAAGCAGGAATTGACTTACTGTCTTCATACGTGTGTCTATTCCACACAATTCATAGAAATGAAATTATAAAAATTTGTAGTCTTTTGTGACAGTTTTTTTTTTCAGTAAGCACAAGTGTTCTCAAGTTTTCTCCATGTTGTAGCATGTATCTGCACTTCCTTTTTATGGCTGAGTAATATTCCAGTGTAGGAACACACCACATTTTATTTATCTGTTCATCATTTGATGAATCAGTTCATAAGTGGATGAGTCTTTGGTTTATTTCCACCCTTTGGCTACTATGAATAATGCTACCATGAACATTCATGGGCAAATTTCTGTGTGGACGTCTGTTCTCATTTCCCCTGTGTATTGTAAAGGAAAACACCAGCTTTTTCCCCGTGTAGGGGGTAACCCTCCTGTGTGTTTCTTTCCTGTGTGTCTCCTCTTTCTTCACACAGAATCTTCACTTCACACACCTGTGGTCACCAAATACATGGCAGCCCCCCCGCCCACCAACAGCTCTACGACACCAGCTGGGCGGCCTACTATTTAACTCAATCCTGGCGCCATCTACCTGGAGACAGTGCAGGTACCACAGGTTAAGGGTTCAGTCCCACGAGACCACCCCTGCCACCACACACACACCTCAGATACCAGTTGCAAGCCCAGGTTGTCATTGATGCTGAACAACCAACGATAGGTCAAGAATTCGAATGACTCCCTCCTTGAAATGGATTCACTTGTTAGAGCAGCTCATAGAACTCAGAGAAACACTTGTGTGTTCAAAGACGTGATAAAGGATACAGATGATCATCCAGATGGAATGGAAATGGAGTGGAGAGGGCCATGGCGCTCCCATACCCTCCCGGCTCCTCCAAGTGTTTACCAACCCAGAAGCTCTCCGAACCCCATGCTGCTGGGTTTTATGGTGGCTTCACAAGTAGGCATGATGGATCCTTAACTTCATTTTCCATCATTCTTCCTTCTGAAGATTTGGGCGGGGGTGGGGAGGGGGGCTGAAAATTTCAAGCTTCTAGTCATGGTGTAGTCTTAGTGGTCCATCCCCACTGAGGAGGAAACTATCCAGAATTGCCTCACTAGAACACAAGATGCTCCTGTCACTCAGGAAATTCTAAGGGTTTCCGGAATCTCGTGTCAGGAATCAAAAACCAAATATCAGAGCAAAGAGACTCTGTGCTCTTAACATCCGGAAGAGTCCAAGGGTTTTAGGAGCCTTGGCCAGACACCACAGGCAAAGTCCAAAATATGTCTGTCTCTTACAATAAATCACAGTGTCACAGGGAGACATCTGGGCGTGGAGTTTCTAGATAATATGGCAATTCTATGCTTAGGGACTCAGCCTTCCAGCTCTGGCTGTCTTAGGCCTGAGGGTGCTCATGGGGGAGCTACTTCCAGTGTCCAGGGGCTAAGGAACAAGTCCTGGCTCCCACTGTTCAGGCCTTTCTGAAGATGCTACGGGAGAGTCAGCCGAATGCTCTGCCATCTGCTTGCTGGGTGACTGGGGCCGTTCAACTCTCTCAGCTTCTCCCGTCTGGCAATGGGATGATCATCTCTGTAGCCTGTCCTTTTTTTAAAAAAAAAGATTTATTTATTTATGCATATGCACACAAGCTGGGGTGTAGGCCAGAGTTGTGGGGTGGTGAGAGGATTCACCAGAGACAGAGCGGGGAGCACAACAGGCAGGCGAGGCAGGAACGGTCTGCTGCACCATGTGGGAAGCTCCCAGGCCGGGTATTGAACTCGTATTGCAGTGGCTGCGGATAGCTTCACAGTGGTGAGACTTAACCTGTTGCGCCACCAGGGAGGTCGGTGGCCTGTTCTGAGGATTGGCTGAGATCAGCAAAGCACAGTCACATTCATTCATTCAGTATATTCATTGATGGCTGATGTGACCCACGGTGGTCATCACAAGGGAAGCCCACACTGTCTGCACCCTTACAGGCTTGTGTTTACATAGACACATCTCACTTGAGCCTCGCCATAGCCATAGGTGGTATACCCCATTGGCATCCTCTCTCCCAGAAGATGCGGAGAGCACTCTGGAGCTGTTCCCGTTTCACTAACCCACTTAGGGCTTAATTTTAGAAGCGTCAAGTACTGAATTTTGTGCTTTTATTAAAGTAACCATACCTACAAACAGAGCACCCATGTATGTACTGAATATATAGCTGATGTGTTTTATGGGCTAAATGTACCTGGTTACCCAGCATTCAGATGAAGAAATCGAACCATCCCCCAAAGCCCCCTCGTGGTCCTGCCCAGTCTTTCCCCAGGGAGGGAAAACAGGAAACTCTGCATGTGGTCTCGCCTGTTCAGAAACTGCCGATGAGTAGAAGTAGGAAGTTCGAGTCTTCTGTGTCTGTTTCTTTTGCTCAACTTCAGTGAATGTTCATTGTGTTGTGGGTCACTGTAGATCCTGTGTTCCCGAGGCAGGATGCACCCTCATTTTCTCCTATTACTTTTGCTGTTAATTAGGGTCCCATTATGGGCCTCCCTGGAGGCACAGGAGTTAAGTCTCAGTGCCATCAAGCTATCTCCAGCCACTGTGGCATGAGTTGGATCCCCCACCAAGGAGCTAACCCACATGGTGCAGTAGACCTTTTCTGTCTCACCCCTGCTCCCCTCAGTAGTGTATTTCAGTAGATCTGCCTGTTTCGCTCAGCACTCTGTCTTTGGTGAATCTTTTCACCCCCTGCCCCCGCACCTCTGGCCTACACCCCAGTTCTTGTATGCCTAAATAAATAAAAATAAATCTTTATTAAAAAAGTTAGGATCCCATTAGGCTTTGCCTCGAGACAAACCTAGGACTTCACGGTCTCCAGGGAGTGTCTGCATATCTGCGCAGGTCTGTCGGGAAGAGAAGTGGAGTGTGCTGACCCAGTCCTGGCTACAAAGTACACTTGCTTCTAGGAGCCCTCAGCTTGGCCCTCCATCCTCAGCCCCTCCTTCTTGGACTCCATCAACATCCTATTATTCTGGGCTTGGCTCGCCTCGCATTAGAGGGGTGAGCTGGAAAGCACCCTAAGTAAACAAGAGCAGCTGGGAAGAGAGGGACTTTTAGGGGTGGGAAGATGGAACCCCATCAGACACCCCACTCTAGTAGAGCTTCCGTCTCATGCACCCTGGAGGGGAGGATTGGGGTAGAAATCAGGCCTCCTCTGGGCTAGGCTGTGTGCTTCAGAGGGAGGGCGCCTGCACTCAAGATCCAGCTTTGCAAATTACGAGCCTTGTGACTATAAATCTATACGATGGAGGAAATAACCAGATAAGGTTGTTTAAGGAGCAAATAACTCAATGAATCAAAGGTTCCTGACCTGCAGAAAACATTGGCCATTGTGCTTACGATGTGCAAACTGTCAGGTTAGTATTTGGTAGGCACCATGTTATTGAAATTGCACGCCAGTCGTGAAGCACATACCATCCCGTGCCCATTCAATAGAACAGGCAGCAGCGGCACAGGCAGGTTGAGGAGCTGCCTGAAGTCACCGTGGGTCCATGGCAGTGCCGGGCTTTGCTTTGGGTCTGACTGCAGAGCCCAGGCCCCTCTGAGCTGAGCCTGGCTGGGAGCAGTGCCCAGCATGCATTATGTTGTGGGGACCCATACTCAGCCCTCACATCTCGTTTGGGGAACAGGATCGCAGGCTCATTTTCTCTGTCTGTAAAATGGCCTGTGGCCAGCAGGGCTCTTCTCCTTTCTGGATTCCAGCGGCAGCCTAGGGGCTGCTCAGGAGAGACTCTGGCATTGCGGTCCTGCCCTGATCTTGGGGTCAGCCCCCGCAGGGTGCTCCAGAACATGGGGGCTAACAAACAGCTGTCCCTAAGCCAGGCTGCTGAGTGTTAGCAAGGGCTTTCTACAATATGCTGATGTGCCAGCGAGAACCAGAGGTCGAAGCAGCTGGCTGCTGTCCAGGAAGACATCGCAGAAGAGCCCTCCCTGGAGCAGGGTTTTGAAGACTGAGTAAGAGTTCTGTAGGCAGAGATGACGGTAAGGGTTCTGAGCAGGGGAGATAGTGATAAGTATTCAACTCCAACCCTCTGCCAATTGCTTAGCCATGTCTGTTTTTCAGGAGACAGGAAGCCTGAAAATGTATTTTCCAGCGCCCCTCACCAGCTGGTTTCTGGTTGGAATAAGCCAGCGGGGAGCAGGCAGGAAGATGACGATGGCAGCCTGCCCTTGTCTCCTGAGACTTGAGCAGGCTCTGCTGGTGCCCGCAACTCCATGGCTCTGGGGCTGCTCTGACAGCGCCCCCCAGCTGCTGGTGTGCTCAGACCATCCAGGGCCACAGCTGCTTCCTTACTTCTCCCTCTCTCCCTTCCTTTATTCATGCACTTCACATACTTTTGTAATAATTTTCCCTTATCAGCCTTCTCTCAGCCTGAAATAGCAGAGGGGTTCCTGTTTGTAAGCTAATTGATAAAAGCTTCAGGCCAGAACCAGGTGTACCAGTTCAAGGCATGAAAGTATCAGTACCCAGAAAATGGGAGGTCTTCATTTCCCTCAATTTGATTTTCTAGGTGCATGTCTTCTAATGTGAGTTTTCTGAGGATAAAGACTGTCCATCATCTGTACAATTAGCACACATTTATTAATGCTTCATCAGTGAGAAAAAAGATAAGTGTTCTTGGAACCAGTCTATACCTCTGTCATATGGCACAGTACCCAGCGTCACCTGTAGCTACCTTGAAATACACCTAGTTTGAATTGAGTTGGGTTGTATGTGTAAAAAACACACCACATTTCAAAGACTTCCTGTGAAAATGAGAATGTAAAATATCTTGCTAATAATTCTTTTGTTACATGTTGGACTAATATTTTGGACATAATGTGTTCAATAAAAATACTTTATTAAAACATATTTCACCTATTTCTTTTTACTCTTTACAATATGGCCACTAAAAAATAAAAAATTGTATGTACAGATTGCATTTGCAGACTACTGGACAGCTAGTCTTCTGGGAGTTGAATCGAAACACACTGATTTACCAACTCAGCATTTATTAGTATTTAAGAGATACTTAGTCACTGCCCTGAGGATCTCAGGCAGGATGGGAGGGTGATAGACTAACATGGAGCTAAGTGTTTAAGTTCGTCCACGTTCTAGCTCTCTGAGCAGAAATCTAGGAAGGCTTCACCGAGGAAGCCACTTTTGTGTCAAACATTATAGGGTGAGCAGGAACTCCAGGCTCAGAGAACCACACTGCAAAAGCTAGGAAGTTAACAAGGGCACACAGAGCATCAGGAAAGGTATAGTAATTCCACAGAGGCCCAAACATTGTTTGTTCAAGGAAGGGGCTGGTAATGGATGCAGACTATGTCAAGCCTTCAGTACCAGTTTGGACCTGGTGAGGAACTGAGACTCAGGAAAGGCTGAGGCTGGATGATGCTGGCCCCAGGGTAAGTGAGCTCACCCACCCCCTCCTTGAAAGCATAAAGATCAGACCTTGTTTGAATGTGAAAAATAAACTCTTTTATTTCAGTGTTTGCTCCTTGTGGCTCAAAAGCACATCTACTGCCTGCTTAGAATATCAAAGCATTTATAAACCATGGAGAATAAAGCTGTATTTATATAGAACATACACACATCGGCTCATTTTGTGATTCTTCTCTGTGCAAAGCAGAAAGTTCTACGTGCATCAGCGTGACTTTCCCCGAATTGCTCTCTGGGATTTGGGGAGCCCTGGTGATGACCCCAGCCCTATAAAGAATTCTCCCCTCTTCTCTCTTCCAGCCTGAAGGAAGCCCAGTGAGGTGGCAGGTACAGACCAGAGATGACCCCGCATGGGCTCCCTGAGCTTATTCAGAGGCAAAGGCTGTGTCCATGGACCTGGCCCCACCCTTGGGTTAGCGGCCGGTTCAGGCAGCTAAGGCTTTCGTGAAATCTGGGCACTGTGGTGGGCAGGCGCATGGGTAGAACAGGGGCCTCCAGGACTGGTGTCTTCCAGAACTGGGGTCTGAAAGATGTCTGGATTCAGGTGGGGGACCTGGACAGGGCTGGGGTAGGCGGGTGGTCACGGTCACGGTTTCGTGCTTAGAAATATCCTGGACCTGTGGTCTAAGGCTCTGCGGAGCCAGGAGTAGGAAGTCCTGTAATGTGCAAGGCCGGGTCACACAGGCATCACAAGTGCAGAGCTGGGAGGGCCTCAGAGAGGAGCTGGTTCAACCCCTCCTTTGGCCAATGAGGAAACTGAGGTCTAGAGAAGGGGAGACAGCAGCTGTTGGACCTGCTAGAAACCCTGGGCTTGCACCCTTCCACTTCTCTCCCCACCTCCTTGTCCCAATCAGGTCCTTTTGGATCAGGTCCCAGGGGACCTCTCTGGCATCCTCAGTTCAGATCTGGTGTCAGAACAGGGCACTGGACTCAGAATCAGAAGGCCTGGGCCCTGTTCCTGCACCTTCACCTGGCTTAGTCGTGCAAAGACCCACCAAATCTCTGGGGTGAGTGGGCCACCCCCCTTCTCAGATCCTCAGCCTCCTCAACAGGAAAAGCAGCTCACTCTGCAGTTTCTTGTGCCAATTAAATGGGTTGGTGGCCAAGTGAGCACTAGCAAGCACAGGAAGCAGGCACATAGTAGGTGTCTCACAATGGTGAGGTGGCTTGTGGATTTTGGGCCAGGACTGCTGGGATGGGGCAGGGAGGCTGGGCCTGGCCTATTGCTGTGACTGTCTCCATCCACACCTGGGCACCCAGGCACAATCCGGGGAAGGGGAACGGAACACTCAGGGAGCTGACTTCCTTGATCCAGCCAATGGGCTCACACACACACTCTCTCTCTCTGCTCTCCCTCTCACTTGCTCCAAGAGACTATGGAGTAGCTCAAACAATATGGCGCCTGGTCAGTGGCGATCCAAATGATACATGAGCTGGAAAGAAAGGCTGGGCCTTCCTCCCCAATCCCAGGCCCAGTCCTCGCACTGGGGAGGCGCAGAACACTCTTCACAGGTAAGGGGGTGAGGAGCCAGGCTCAGAAGCACATTCTATTCCAAAGACCCCTATGGCATCCTCTGCCGGCCCTGGGGTCTGGGGCCCAAGAAGGGACAAATTTTGCTCATTAGTTTGGGATAAAGAGTGGGGTCAAGTTGGGGGCGCTCAGCTGATCAGGGTGGGGCTGGCACGGGGCCCTTAGGAAGGGCCGATGATGACGTTCCGGAAGCCCTTCACGGACTTCAGCTTGTCACTCTCGAAGTTCACCACCAGCTTGTGGCGGCCCACGAGCTGCGGCAGCAGGTCCACCCTGACCTTGACTTCCTCCCCTGCCTCCACGGGGCTGGGGCTGTGGAGAGAGACAGAGGAAGAGAGTGGGGAGGAGGCTTTAGTCTGGTCACCCGAAATGGGTTCAGCCAGGAGGATGGTGACCCCTGGGAGCCTGGAACAGAGACCCGCGGACGCACAGCTGGGTGCTGAAGAGCGTCGCCGGCGCCGCTGCGCTCAGAGGACCTGGCCATTTGCCCTCCTATGTGTAGTGGGGCGTGTGTGCGTGTGTGTGTGTGTGTGTGTGTGTGTGCGTGTGTGTAAGTTGACCATGTGCTTGGGGGTGAGTGGGCATACTCAGGTGACCACACTGGGTGTCACATGGGTGACAATGCATCGAGCTGTCCACACGTGACCTGTGTCCTCTATATAAATTACATTACAATAAAAAAGTAAAAAGTGAGAAGTGTGGACACTCGTGTGTTCATGTATGTATACATGTGCCTATGAGGATACGCCATACATGGCTGCCTGTGTTTATGTGGGGACCCAGGGCTGGGAGGCGGGTGCCCTGGGATCGGATATGAACGTGTTCAGGTTCGGGGAGACAGGTATGTGGAATGCAGCCAACTGGGCGTGGTCACTGAGATAATGCAAGTGGGACTCTGCCCCAGGGGTGTCTGGAGTAGACACGGGCATCGCAGGCAGGTATGGGGGAGATAAGAGGAGGTGATGGACCAGGGTTTGGGGCCTGAGGGGCACCCTTCCTGCGTCAGCATCTGCCCTCATCTCCCAGCCTGCCCCCAGCAGGAGGGCGCAGCACTTACATCTCCTCGACCTTCTGCTCATCGGTCAGGCCAGCCCCCTCCACGGTGAAGATGCAGCCTGTCAGGGGCACCTTAAGTGGGTTCCGCAGGGACACCTCAGCCACCAGTTTGCGGTTCTGCTTGGGCTCGCCCAGGATCTGGAAGAGGGCGCAGCAAATTGAGGGAGAGGCACCCAGAGCCCCTCAAGGCAAGCAGGGATCTGGTGAGCCGTGTCCATATTTGCTGCCCTTTGGCTCAATATTTGTGGAACAAAACATATCCCTCTGCCACTATCACTCTCTGTGTCTGCGCCTCAGTTTCTTCATCTGAAAAACATAGATGATAATACCTGCCCAGGTTTCCTTCCTAGACTGGATCTCTGTGCCTGTTCATTCATCTGTGAGATGGAGTTAGTGGTAGCATTGGGAGTGTTATAAGGGTTCCTGTACCATATCCACATTCAGTAAGAGTGGACTATTCTTATCATCATCACCATAGCAATTCTCTTGGAAAAACCACAGCCTCAGAACCCCCAAAGCAGCAGTTTCAAACAAATGCTAATCTGCAGAGGAGAGAGCAGGGCCATGTACTGGACACTGGGGCTCCCGCATTTTGCTCACTTAATCCTCATGACAACCTTGTGGTTCGGCATTTCATTCCCATAAAGAAACCAAGACTCAGAGAGGGTGGTCAATTTCCCAGGGTCACACAGTGAGGAAGGGGCAGAGATCAGCCTGGCTCCCCGGCCCATGATCCTTCCATTTCAGGCCCTAGAGCAGAGGAAGCACTTTATACACCCCTAGGTCCTGTGGAAGCCCGTGAGCCAGGCAGTGGGACTCAGACTGTGTCCTTAACACCTCCGACTTTCTCTGTCCCTCTTGGCCACAGGGCTTGGAGATCCAGCCTTAGGAATTTCACTTATAAGGGCCCATGAGTCTCAGATCCTTAAATTCCGTGACCCTATCTCCCTGGGATTCTAGCATTCATTCCTAGAGGTTACGAGTCCCATGTTCTTAGTTTCACGATGCTTTTCTTTGGTTTAAAGAACCTTACAGCATCGACGATCTTGAGGTTGCAGGTACGTCGACGTGTACATGCGCAGAGCCTGTCCTGGGTCCCTGTCCCTGCCCCACACACTGCCCGGCCTGCCCCTTACCCGGATCTTGATTTCTGGATTCTCCAGGTAGATGTCCCGCTCGGCCAGCACATCGACGTGTACATGCGCAGAGCCTGTCCTGGGTCCCTGTCCCTGCCCCACACACTGCCCGGCCTGCCCCTTACCCGGATCTTGATTTCTGGATTCTCCAGGTAGATGTCCCGCTCGGCCAGCACATAGTTGTTGGTAGCCGGCTCCAGAAGAAGGCCCCGCACCTTGATGAGGTTCGACTCCGTCAGGCACTCAGAGTACTTCTCATAGAGGATACGTAGGGGAATGCTCTGCTCTGCAGGGGGGGAGAAGGAGGGAGCTCATGAAGGCTAAGCCACTGCCCCACCTCTCCCCCTGCAGCCCCATAAGGCACAGAGAGGGCAAGGAATCACTGTGGCTCACATAACTGGTGCATGGCTGGGCAGACTGCAGGCCTTTGCTCCACCTGCCCTGGCATTGGCATTCTTAGGCGGGAGCAGGGGAGGGAGGCAGAACACCTAGTGGGGGAGGGCTGGGGCTCAACGGGCCCCAGCCTCTACTCTTTGTTATCAAGAGATGCCACGAGGATTGATGCTGACTGGTTATTCTGGGCAAGTCACTTCACCCCCGGGCCCTCAAAGGTTTCTCCTTTTCTTCTCTGTTCTCTGAGACATCCAGCACCCGCAAGGCAGAACAAAGACCAGAGCAAAAGCCACAAGTGGGAAGCAGAAGCTGCCAGTGCCAACCCCTCTCACTGGAGAGAAGCCAAGTGGGATTTTTAGCCCCACTTTTCAAACAAGAACACTGAGACCAAGAGCGCCACAGGAGTCAGGGAGGAGATGGGGCTGGGACTCCTCAGAGCTGCACCAGGCCCTGGCTGTCCGCTCAGTCACGGAGAAGCTGGCTCATCCTGGGAGCCTCAGGCCGTCCTGTCAGACAGAGCCTTGGAGGGACATCTTTGGCTCCGGGAGCCCAGCCCCCACCATTACTCTTCCTCCCAGCACCTCCCATGGCAGGAGGTGCTGCCTCCTCTCCTCCCGCCATCTGTCCCCCCTCTCCCCCTCCCCGCTAGACCAGTGTTTCCCCAACTCCAGCTACCCACATGGCTTTTCCAAGCCTGTTCATTATTTGCTCATTTTTCTTTCAATCCACTCACTTTATATTTTTTTTTAACATTTTTTGCTTAAGGAAACTTTTCATCATTTGTAGCAAACCAGTCTCATTGGCCATAAATAGAAAGTAATGGGTAAAAATAACTAGTAGCCAACAAAGTCATGCTAATTCAGTTCTGGTAGATGGTCTTGTCTGCTGAGGATTCTGGGTTCGAGACCTGCGTTTGCTGTTCAAGAGGGAGCTTAGCAAGGGTGAGGGGTGCTGAACCCGATCAGCACCCACAGAGAAGGTCCCAGCGAGGGCAGCCCCAGGACTGGGAAAGCCGGGGAAAGAGGCCTCTTCTCACCAGCCCAGTCAGGGTCTCGGCCTGCCGTGCACACGTGTGGTCCGAGCCCCTCCTAGGGACAAGCTGCACTAGCGTCCTCTGGCCTTTTGTTCGCAGGGTGGATCTGTCCCACCTCTGTTCAGATGACGTGGGGGGAAGAAAACCAAACCTCTGTACAAAAGGGGTGAAAATTCCTGGGTCAACCCTGGTGGAACAGAGTGGAAACTCTGACCAGCTCCACAGGAAAGAAGGAGAACATTGTCCTCCAGTTGTTTGGAGGATGTGGACCCAAATGTTGACTTTTCCAGGAGGCTAAGGCCAGGGTGGGGCTGGACCTCTGGGAGCTGCTGTCCACAGGCCAGGGACCATGGCCTTGGCCGCAGGCCAGCTGCTGGCTGTGGAGGGAGGAAGAAATGAATGCGGTCATTCCTTAGACAATTTACCCTGCTCTGGATGGGGCCTGGGATTGATCACCACCGCCATGTTGGGTCCCAGTGACCCACCTGGAGGGGTGAGGGAGGAAAGAGAAAGTGGGGGGTGGCATGGGGAGGGGGAGGAAGCAGCAGAGCAGGGACAGAGTGGAGGTGGGGATGGGGGCAAAAGGATTCTGTTAGGCGCTCCCAGGCCTCGCTTCCTGTCCATCGGCACATGGAAATCCCCCAGATGTTATCATCAGAGAATAATAAGCAACTCAGCCAAAGTGTGAGGTCTCAGAGGGTGAAAGACTATCTCAGGTTGAACTTGGCCTGAGAGCCCCAATAGGATATCCTGGACCAACCCCACCTTTCAGCCTGAAGGTAACACACAGGGCCTCTGGAACCCCTACCCTCTCCCACAGGCCGGGCCCCTCATAGTCTCTGAGGCAAGGAGGGACCCTTTCCTGCTGTGGACACACGCTCAGGGTGATAAGGAAAACGACCGGCCAGGCTGAAGCTGCACCAGAACAAGGACCCGGCGGTAGAGAGACCAGGAAGTGGCACTGAGATGCCGCAGACGCCCGCCTGACACAGACAGGCTCTCTTAGGAGCTTGAAGGCTGTGCCCACTACGCCAGCCCATGAGGCCGAGGCTCAGGCAGAGGCAATAATGGAATGGAAACATCACTGGCTTGACAGGCAAGAGCAGAGGAAAGGGAGAGTGAACAGACTCTACACACAGCCCATTCCTGCCCTGGGCATCTCCACCACCTCTGTGCCCTAACATGTGAGGCCCTGGTATGGAATGCCGACTGTATGTGCAGACCCTGAGGGGCAGCCCCACATGGTCAGGTCAGGACTCCCACGTGCCAGGTCAGTGTCCGTGGGGAAACTGCGCACAGTGCTCAGGGCACAGTGGTGTCACTGGCCGGGGTCAGTAACTGCTCCCAGAACATAGGACCTTACCGCTGAAGGGCTCCAGGGGAAGTTCTAGTAGTTGGTTGACGCCACACTCGGGCCCCAGGATCCCGTTGTAGCTGACCGTGCGGGCGCACAGCAGGAGGCGGCAGAGGTGGTCCTCAGCGGTGTTGTTGGTGATGAAGGCAAAGACGTCGAAGTCGCTGCCCATGCTCATGCTCTCGGCCACACGGATCCGCATGGCCAGCCCTGTCTCCTCTTTATCAGCCAGCTTGTTCAGGTGGTTGGCCCTCTGGAAGGCTTCCCTCTCCTCTGGGGAGCCTGTGGGGAAAGGGAAGGGAGCTTCACCTTGCCTGGCATAGACAGAAACGGGTGAAAAGGAGCTGGGGCGGGACAAGCTGGCCTCTCCGAGTCCTGGTGACTCAGAGCAGCCCTGCAGGAGTCCCTTCTCTACCTTTCAGTGCCAGGATGAAAGAGTATTTTATTAACTCCTCTACATCCCTCAAGACCCTGCTCCCAACAACCCCTCTTCCATGCAGCCTTCTGTGACTACTCCTTCCCCAGGATGAACGAGTCACAATGTCTTCTGAAGTTTCACAGCTGCTTATTGCCTACCATGTTCTTGTTTTTAACTCACCTGATTGTTTTCTGTTCATGTGCTTACTCTCTTGAGCTGCTTAAGGACTAAGACTACTTTATTTGTCGTTATATTGCATACAATGCCTACAGCAGTGCTTGGTACACTAACACAAATTCTCTCTCCCCGCAAGTGTTTGCACAGGGATTACTTCTACCTGTAAGCCTTTCTCTCCCCTTCTTACCAGTCGAGCTCTGCAGCAGGAATGACTGGTTCTTTCTTTATATTCTATTTACCTCTCTCCTGTGTTCCTTTGACAGCACTTCCCCACCACCCCCCGCCGCCATCCCCAGTGTTGCTGGATACATAACTATTTTTTCCATCAAACCATCGGCTCCAGACCTTTCTGAGGCCAGGGGAAGCATCTTTTGCTTCTGTTTTATCCTTTCCTGCCAGACCTTGGCCACTTAATACCTCCTCCCCCCTCCCCTACGTCAGCCCCAGGAGTCCATGGGGCTCAGGTGAGGGCAGGAGCCATGGTTTCTTGGTCACCGCTGAGCTTCACACATAGTAGATGCCTATAAAACGTGTATCATGTTGGACTGGGCACTGCATGTACTCGAGTCCAATTTAGAAAATTTAACATCGTAGCAAAAAGAAACCTCTTCTTTGGATCTGATTGAGCCCACCTTGCTATCTTGAAGTCTCTCTTGGCCCATTTCTCTTGAATTTAAAATTTCCCCTCCGGACCTCCCCGGTGGCGCAGTGGTTAAGCGCTGCACTGTGGAGCTGTCGGCCCCAGTGACGCAGGTTCAATGCCCGGCCGGGGAGATTCCCACATGGTGCAGCAGACCTCTCCTGCCTCGCCCCTGCTCCCCTCAGCAGTGTATTTCTGTCAATCTGCCTGTTCTGCTCCCCACTCTGTCTCTGGTGAACCCTCTCACCGCCCCACGCCTCTGGCCCGTACCCCAGCTTGTATGCATAAATAAATATTTAAAAAAACCAACCAAACAAAAAAAACTTCCCCTCCCACCCTCATGCTCCCTTTCCCAGCTGTATGGGGAACAGCACAAAAACCAGCGTTGCAGTTCCACAGCTCCCCTCCATGCCCTTCTGTACTTTCAAGTTTCTGTAGTACGAATATGCGCAATAAAAAATGTGGAATTGCCTCGCAACAGCTGTAGGTCCCTTCACTGATTAAATACTGTTAATAAACGTCATAATTAACATGAGCACCAAGCATGAACTAAGATGCCTGCCATTCCTTTCAGCTTCATTGAGTCAAAACAACCAAAAAGATGAGGTTAAAAACCAAACTGAATTCTTCTGTGGACTATAGACTTCTTTTCCCGAATAAATAATCTTTTTCACTGTCCCCATTTGCACCTCTTTCTAAGGATTTTCTTAAAATGGAGTGGGCCCTACACCTTAGCTGTTTGTAGGCTGCTAAATGTGCGCGCGCGCACACACACACACACACACACACACACACACACACACGCCTGCTGGACTGGTCAATGGGACGCTTATGGGCAAGCACTGTTAGAGACTGAGCAGCGGGCGCTGGACCTACCCTCGGGGTACTTGTAGGTGTGGGTGATGTCCTCCCGCTCGTCCCGGCCCACCCTCTTCGTGCTGATCTTCAGCCCCACCACCAGGGAGTGGTTGACAGACTTGTGCATGGAGCCGTCCTCCTGCCGGATCCAGTCCACCACGTCGGCGTTGACCTCAGCAAAGACAAAGGGTGCGTCGTACTTGGTGGTCAGGTCGCCCTCCTTGATGGCCCGAACTGGAACCGGGCCACAGCAGTAGGTCCCTGGTGGGGGCAGTGGAGGAGGGAGAAATGACTGGGCTATGGGGAGGGAGGCACCCTCCAAAACCTTCCGTAATTCAACCACATGCAGCGAAAAGTCTGGAGGCCAGACAGTCCTCTGACCGAGGGACTCCACTACGGGGAAGGAAGCGCCGAGTAAGACAGAAAAAGGGAGCCCCTGGAGCCCAGCTCCCAGCGCTCAGCTCTCCCCTCCGCCTCTCAGTGGCTGTGTGACCTTGGGGAAGTCAACTCCGTGCTCTGAGGCCCAGTTTCACATGGGGGTGACATCTATAACTGCCTCATGAAAATTCATGTATTTTGAATGCTACGCGAGTGAGAAATGAAATATAAGCGTATCTCAAGGAAAGGAAGGGACCGAGCTGCAGGCGACACCACAGGTGGAGCCTGTCTCACTGGCCACACCGAGCTGCACTCAGTGTCCAGCACGCACGCAGGATGTTTATCTCAGGGTGGTTATAACCGCCTCAACTGGTCAGCAGTTTAAATGTTGAGGACTGGAGGCTGGGAAGCTCTCTTCTACAGCACATCCATTTGATGGAATATGCTGACGTCAAATTAAAATGCAAATCACAGCCAGCTATCTGCTAGAGAAATGATAATGGTATCTGGGCAAGCAGAGCCGGGATAAAAGGCTTTGCCCGGGTGTGTGGCCCTCGGCCCCGTGAGCAGAGCTCAGGGGTCCACGAACTTGGAGGGAAAGAAGCTGTCTATTTGCACGAAACTTTGAGAGCACCCCCTTTGACAAACCATGGTCTTGGGTGCACTCACAGTAGGTCACCCATAGAAGAACCACAGATATTTGCAGCAGAGAACTGGAAATAACATTGCTGTTCATCGATCCCTCTAAACGATGGGACTTGCTAACTCGACCGCTAGCTCTTGCTACAAAAAGCATATATTATTACATCTTAACTTATTTCTTAAAAGTTGTGATAACTATATTTCAAAATAATTGGCTTTCTTTATAACTCCAGGTATTACCGACTATGCAGTGAAAATATTTTTTTTCCTATGCATTGAAAATATTATTCTGAGAAAGGATCCATATGGTTTCATCAAATTTTACTTTAGTGTCTTCTCTCTCTCTCTTTCTCTTTCTCACACACACACACACACACACACACACACACACACCCTAAATAATTAAAAATTAGTGGAAGCTATATGTGAGTGTTAATGATGCTTCTTTTCGAGGGAAGAGAGCACAGATGCTTTTCGGCTTCCCCCCTTTCTTCTCCATATTTTATTTCCTACAACGCATGGCATTACTTTTCAGATGATAAAGGAAGCATGTTATAAAATGCCAGTGCCGTCCCCATGCTTATGTGCATGTGGCAACGGCCTTTGGAGTGGGCAGGACCTGGATCAGAACCCCAGCTGTGCTACCCTCCCGTTGAGGGGCTCGGGGCAGGTGAGAGCTCTCCGAGACTCAGCCTGCTCCTCTAGGTAACAGGCATCCCCACCCACCTTCGCTCTTCTCCTGGGGCGTGGGGTCGAGGGCCTGCCACCCGTCATACCCCGGCTGCAGGTCCGGCCTGGTCATCCACGACTCCACCCAGCAGTGGAAGTTCCTGTCAGGAAGCAGAGCAGAGTCTGGCTGGGCCACACGCCCTGCGCCCTAAGCTACGCCCAGCACCACCCCGACTCTCCTTCCCGCTACCCCCCCAGACTCTGGCCGACGTGCCTCCTTCGTTTTCAACTGCCCCTTCTTTTCCAGCCTGCGGGATCTCCTTGGTTCAGGCCTCACCACCACTGCCTACGCCTGCCTCTAATCACTCCCCCTCTGATCTTCCACTCCAAGGTCATCAGTGTGTCCCTCTCCCAGGGACAGCCTGCAGCCCTGGAACCAAGGCCAGGCTCCCTGACGATCCAATTCCCGACAGCAGATCCTGCCTGGCGCCTTTCACACCGACGTGCCCTCCCCTTGGACCTTGCTCGTGCTGTTCTCCCCGTCCAGAGAGCCCACCGCAGGCCTCCATTCCCCTTATCCAAATACTTTCCATGTTTAAACCCAATTCAAGTGTGACCTTCTCCGAGAAGTCTTCCCAGGTTTTTCCCCAAGGCCCCCACCCCACTGGGCCCTACCTGGGACCTCGGGGGCCCCCCTTACCAGATCATCTCGCTCTTGTCACCCTGGATGTCCCCAGACTCATCGCGGAAGTACTCGATGAGCAGGTTGCTGTTCTGGTCGTGGGCGGAGTTATAGTTGGTGACGACGCGGGTGGGGATGCCAAGGCACCTCAGCACTGGGGGGGCGACGAGGGCGGGTCAGAGAGCCCCTGGCGACATCTGCCCTGCTCTGGGCCTCCACATGCTCCCTGTGCCCAGGGAGCACCACACCCACTGTCTAGGTGTGAGGGTGGTACGGCCCTGTCTGGGCACCCCCCTTGCTGGCTGCCCCGTGTCCACTCTGCTCCCCATACGTCATAGCTAACAAAAGAAGATTTTGAAATGCACAGTTGACATCAACACTCCTCTGCTCGCCCACCAATCACTCCCCATGGCCTTTAAGGTCACGGCCTGACCTCAGCTGCGGCCCTTGACCCTGCAGGCACTGGTCCCTTAGTGCTTCCGGAACATTTTGCTCTGGCTACAATGCAGCTCCAGCACACCATGCTCCTCCAGCCATAGGACATTGGCATATGCTATGCTTTGGACCAGGAAGGCCACCCCATTGGGTTTAGATTGCCCCCGCATTTGCATCCATCGCAAGACTGGGATTCATCGTCATTCTCAATATACAGCCATGGGAGGCAGTCTCATGCAGCCTCTGAGGGCCCTGGGGGGTTTGTGTTGTTTTTTATGCACAGGATCCAGTATAGGCCAGCTACAGACTATTCTGTCAAATGGAAAGAAGGGTGAAGCAGGAGAGGAGAGGGGAGGAAGGGAAGGAGATTCAGAGCTAGGTCAGAAGCCAGTCCCTGCAGGGCAAAGGGCAAGAGAGCGAGGATTCAGGCAGCAGACAGGAGCAGAAGCTCAGGAGGCTTCCCTGCCAGCCGTGGCCCTGCGGGTTTCCCACGGGACAGTCCCCTCGCCTCTCTGGGCCTGTTTCTGCCTCTCTAACATGGGCTCGGGGTTGAGACACAGGGTTCAGACGTGTTAGGACACCACTGTAGATGAGGAGGGCCTTGTGCTCATGCCAAAGTCCAGCTCACACAGATGTTGCAGGCACCAGGGAGGGGACTGGTGTTACAATGAGGTGACCAGGATACCAAATGGCACCCACAGACCACAGACGAGCGAGGAAAATGCTGGCACAGACTTGGCCGAAGGACAGTGTGGGTGCTCCTGGTAGAATTATGGGTTGCTTTACTCCTTTTTTAAAATGTGCTTTTGAGGTGTAGCATCTAGGTTAAAGAAAGTAAATCTCTAAAAGGAAAAGTGAAACAAAAGCCCTAGTAAACATAACCTGTAGGATTCTGGTTTCTGTTTTATTTTGACTGAAATTGAGTCTCTCAGATAGAGGGGATGGCCAGGGATGTGACCTTTGTCTTATGCCCGCCATCAACCAGGGCAAGAGCTTCCCTCAAGGCCTTGGATTCTGGCCAGGAGACCAGTGGGTGTAGACGAGGGAGGAAGAAACAGCTGTGACCCTACACCTCTTGCCTAGTTCCTGTGCCCTGAATCCTGGGCAGGGGCCGGCCTCACTGGTGGCCTTAGAGAAGACTCTGGGCCAACCCCAGTGGGTGTGTGTGGTGTGACAGGCCTCAGCATACAGACCAGGGCTTCAGGAGGCCCATCCCCACTATCCAAGGAGCATGGCACCCCTCCAGGCCAGGGGTCCATCCAGGG
The DNA here is from genome assembly GCA_004024925.1 of Scalopus aquaticus. NCBI lineage: Eukaryota > Metazoa > Chordata > Mammalia > Eulipotyphla > Talpidae > Scalopus > Scalopus aquaticus. The sequence goes on from PVIJ01003602.1 coordinate 96,885, forward strand.
TGGGTGGGAGCCCATCATCCTGTCTAAGAATAGGAGGCTGGGCCAGAACTGGCACACTGGGCTCCTAGCCTGGTTGTGCCGCTGCCCAGCTGGTGTGACCTTGGGCAAGCCACTTCCCCTCAATTTCCGCCTGTAAAAGGAGCTAATAATAGCAGCCCCTGAGGATGGTGTGATGATTCAGAGGCAGTGGGTGTGAGCAGTCTCGTCTGCCCAGTGCCGGGGGTGCAATCGCAGTGTGTGTCAGAGAACTGGAAACGTCCATCTCGCCACTGTCGTCTGACACTGAGAAAACGGGATACAGCTGAGGGATCCCAGCTTCCCCCGGAAGCCCCAAGGGATCCCAGCTTCCCCCCGGAAGCCCCAAGGCCAGACCAACCTGAGCCAGAGACTATGCTCCATGATATCTCCCGGGCCCTAAGAGATTCCTATGAATTAGGTCAGTCACCACTGTCCCAATTTTCCAGGTAAGGAAGTGGCTTGGAGATGCCAGTTTTCTTGCCTCCATCTACCTAGGGGATTGAAACCAGCCATGTGACTCCAGAATCCTTGGGCTCAGCCACTGTCTGGTTCTCCACAGAAACCCCAGGGCCACAGGGGTCAGAGAGCTCCTTGTTTGACCGAGTTTCCCTGGCTCCAAACACACCAGGCCTGGGAGGTGGTTGCACAGGTCCCCCAGCTGGCCCTGGGGAGAGGACAAGTGAGTGCCAGGTCTTTAGGTGGTCACGGGGTGAAGGCCTGAGCCAGTGAAGTCGGGCGCCCAGGCCACAGACAGTGGAGTTTCTTCAGGAAAACTTGTGGGGTTCCTCGAGAAGATGCATCTTATGTTCTTACACAGAAGAGTGTAGGAAAGGGGAAATTCCACAAGGAAGGGGAATTCAGCGATCACAAGGAAGCAGGCAATCACAGCAGAATGGCGCTGGGCAAGGGAGAGCAGACATAACTCAGCGCCCTGGGCCCCCATCCAGCTCGCCAGCGTGGAGGACAGCGCTGGGCTCCTGGGACGCTTGTCTGGGCCTGCGCAGTGGCCTTAGGTCAGAAAAGCTGGAACCCAAGATCAGCTTCTTAGATTCCCTGAGCCTGATAATTCTCATTGGCAGCAGCACAGTGTATTTCTCTCAGGCACCTGGAATCACAGTAAGCCCTTCACACCTTAACTCATTCAAGCTTCAAGCCACCCCAGAACAAGGCACTGTTAAGATGCCATGTATAAGAGAGCTGAGGGGGGGTTCAGTGACTTACCCAAGGTCACACTACTGGTAAGGAGCAGGATTGGGATTTGATTTCAGGCCTCAACTCCAGACTCTGTGTTTTTACACCGTAAATAATGCTAACCCATTCTCAGAAGCACCATCATCAGTCCTGGGAGAATCTTTAATGTTTCCTTGGCTCAACATTTTAGAATTTGCTAAGAGCTCCACTGGCCAAGTCCTGTGCTGAGCAGCTTTCTATCATGCCCAGTCTCAGAGGCAGGTCCTGCTGATGTCCCCATTTTACAGAGGAGGAAACTGAGGTTCAGAAAGAACTCATTTGTTCAAGATCATGGATCAAGTAAGTGGAAAGGCAGGGATTTTTAACTCAGGTGTGCTTGACTGCAAAGACTAAATTCTCATCCCTGAGCCCACGCTGCCTTCCAAGTGACATCTCTCCATCCTAACCACTGAGGGGCAGCTATTGGGAAAAGGACCAGAGAGGGTCAGCCACTGGCTCCAGGACACACAGAGCATTGGTGGTGCTAGTGGCAGAGCAGAATCAGAACCGGGGTCTCCTGATTCTCACTCATGGTCTCTGTGCCCCCGTCCTACGGCTCATGGAGGCTGGGGGCAGGTTCCAGGTCCCCCTGGTGCCCCCAGACTAGCGTGGAGCTCACCTGTGCAGGCCACGGCAGCAAAGACCCAGCACTGGCCATACTTGACGCGCTGGCAGCTGTAGCTCTTCCAGCGCCGCAGGATGTCCACACTGCCAATCCAGAACATGGGGCTGACTCCGTCCCCGTAGTTGTTGTCCCAGCGGCCCAGAAGCACACCCTGGTCATCGTTGCAGTTGACCTGCAACCAGCACATTGTGGGGAGTGAGCCCGAGGAGAGTGTGACGCTGCACCAGAGTGAGCGCGAATTCAGCGCGTGGAGGAAGACAGGGAAGGGAGTCCAGGATGAGGGAACAGCAGGGGCAAAGGGACCAAGGTATGAAAGACCAAGATGTGTTGGAGAAGGTAGAGGCTAGAGCCCAAGGTGCAGGAGAGAGGGGGAGGAGGGGAGGAGGCGGAAAGGGGTCAAGGTCGTGATGCTGAAGATGTGACTTAGTCGGGGAATGACATGACTTGTGATTTGAGTTTTACAAAGATCCACTCTGGCCCTGTCCAACTGTCATCCGCCCAGACTCCCGTCACCTGGGGAATAAAGCCCAGCCCCATGACCACACCCCTGAGGCCCTGTGGGGTCTGACACCCACCGACCTCTGCAGCCCCTCTTGTCTTGTACCTGGCTCCCTCTTACTTCAGCCACACAGCCCTCCCATGAGCCCCTCAAATCTGCCAAGGCCATGCCCTCCACAGCACCAGCTGCACCTCTGCCTGACGTGCTCTTCTCCTCCTAGTTACTATGTCAACTCAGGGGTCATTACTTGAGGAGGTCCCCCCGACCCGTCACTTAGGTTAGGCCCTGCAGTCAGACATTCTCACACACCTGGGTTCCTTCAGCACGTGCCTCAGAGCTTATGACCATGCTCATTCACGTGACATTTTGACTAACGTCTGTCTCCTCCTACTCGCCCCACCCCCATCCATGGGAGCATAAGCTCTGTGATGTTAGAGGGGACCGCAGTGATCTTACACATGCCTATTTCCCCAGCGCCTGGGATGGATGGCACTTGACAAATATTTGATGAATGAATGAATGAATGAAGTGCTTTGAAGGACCACATGACGCTATCCTCATTCTTGTTTTTCTGAATATAATCTCTTAGCTGAGACGTGTCTATCTCCCGAGTCCCCCCATTGTGTCAGCACGAGGCGTAGCCTCTCTTATCACAGGGAAGGAGGAGCTTACTGGGGCCTCAGGGCTGCGGCCCTGGTGGTCCTGCCACGCACTCACCATGCCACTCACCACCCGGCCCACGTAGACAGGGTTGCGGCGGCGGGAGCAGTCTCGGTCTGCGTTCTTTAGGAACTTGGGGTTGATGTCCAGGAGCATCAGGCAGATGTCCAGGATCCCATCTTCAAACTGTGTCAGAGGAAGCAAGAGTAAAATGAGGGAGACAAGACATCACCTCCTCCAGGAAGTCTGCTCGGAAGCCCAGCAGGGCTTCTCCGTTCAGCGTCCTACATAAGGGAGGCCCAGGCTGGACCAGCTGTATCTCTGAGACGCCGGCTTCACCGGAGCTGAGAGGGGCGGGGTGGTACAATGACTGAGCATGCAAGAAAGGGGAGGGATGTGTCTGCCCCCGGGGGCTGTCCAAGGGGACCTTGAATCTGGACTAGAGTCCACAATGTGGGGACCCCAGTGTCCCTGCTGTTTCCCTTCACTTCAGAGTCATCTCTAGTCCTGCCACTGTCCCTTTCCTATCTCTACCTGGCCAAATCTCCCACTTCCTCTAAAGCTGACTCCCCCTGCAGAGCTGATAAGAATCTCCTCTTTCCCTGCTCCGCCCCACTCTGATTGGAACAGAAGTAAACTGTTTAGATTTCTATCTAATCTATCATTACTGTTTCCACTGGCCCCTCAGTAAAATCACTTCTCCCTGAGACCTGTGAGGCCCTTTATGCCCTGCAAGGTCTTTCACCTCATCTCTCACCACTCTCACCCACACTCATTCTGCCCTGGGCTCACTGCCTTAGGACCTTTGCACTTGCTATTTCTCTTGCTTGCAATGGTCTTCTGCCACTCTCTGTGTAACTCACACCTCATCCTTACAACCCAAACATTATCTTTATCAAAAGTAGGGCCCTGTCCTTGTCGTCTTCCATTGGACCACCCAACCTGACATGCTCAAAGGCTCTTCCATCTGCCCTCTGCTCCCCAGCTTTGTGGTCTTGCCCAAACCAGACCTGCCACAGGTCACCCTCCATTCTGCAGAACAGCCAGTCCTCCATGTTTGAATCTTTTGTTTGGGGGTTCTGTGGTCCCAGGTCCTATTGCTTCCAGCTTGACAGTCATGCTGTTCTCACTGCTGACTCCCCTGCTTCATCTCCTGGGGGCTCCCTCACACATAAGTGCTCCTCAAGCTACAGTAGGCTTGTTAGGCACAACATAACCTTTCCCACTCCTGAGCTCTTGCTCACAGAGTTCCCTCTGCCGAGTTCACCCTTCAGAGCCCAGCTCAGCGTTGCCTACATCAGAAACAGCTGAACCCCAAGGGCAGCCATTCCCTTCCTTCCTTTAAGTCTTATCAACCCGAGTGTGAGGATGCTGGCAGCTTTGCCAGGGTCCTGTCCCAGGCCAGCACAAGCCTAGTCACAGAACAGGAACTCAGGAAATGAAAGGAAGGAATTGCCTTTGTTTTGTTTCGCAGGGGAGAACATGAGCCCTGGGAAATGGAAACCAACTCCATTTCTGACTTGCGGAATGTCTTCCCGTCATACTGCCATTTCATTCGCACCCACAGCAAGCTGAGGGTTTGTGGGCAGGTATTACTGTAATTGTTATCCACAATACTCATGTGAGGAAATTGAAGTTGGAGCCCCAGATCACACAGGGAGGATGATCCTAGGGTCCCAGAGTGGGATTCGCTAGACCTGAACATAAACCATGATCCTTGGGTTGTTGGGAGAAGTCGCCAAGTGAGACCACCCAGGAGGCCAGTCTGTCCCCCACCAACCCCCACTACACACACAAGACACCGGAGGTTGAGGGACCACGGATGTGGTGGTTTTTGCTTTATGAACTTTCTCAGCAATGTCTCAGAAATATTTTTGGAGATTGAATGGTAGAGGAAATGAGCCCTGGTTGGGAGAACCAGCCCAAGCTGGCCTGCTGGAGGAGGGACCACATGGAACGGAGAGGCGATCCAGCTGAGCTGAGCCCAGCCCACGCCCCGGAGGACCCACAGATTTGTGGGAAATAATAAATGGCTGCTATTTAAGCCTCTATGTCTTAGGCTGGTTTGTTATTGAGCAGCAGCTGACTGATACACCAGACCAGTGGTTCTCTAAGTACGCTGAATGGATCAGCAGCACCCCCTGAAAACTCTCAGTCCCCGCCCGGAGCTACTGAATCAGGAACTAGGGGGGCTCCAGGCATCTTCTGTTTGGGAACATTTTGTTCTGAAAAGTTTTAAAACACTTTTGCAGTGATTCTGCTGTCTATTCAAGTTTGAGAACCACTAAACTAGTTACTTGTTTAAAGCTCCCTCTAAAGACACACCTAGGACATCATGTTTCCCAAGTTCCTGCCTAATATTTTGATTATGGTCTTGAATGTTTCCCTTCATCCTGGAGCATCTGCCAGCCCCACAACTCCCAGAGGCTCTCCCAATTCCCTTGCTATTTTGCATCCAGGCTGGTGAGTAGGGCAACTTTCTGCTCTGTGGCCTCAGGCCTGGCTTGGGCCTGCTCTGAATCGCAGACAGCATGGGGTGGGCGACTCTGAGACTTCCTCACGTGTGCAGCTTTGACCACCTCAGACACGGGACAGGCACACAGTAGGCCCGACGTGGTTGGGAGGGCAGGATGTGGCCTACCTGCCCAAAGTTCCAAGGTATGCTCTTGATGAACTTGGCTGAGCCCTGGTAGATGAAGCCCTGCTGAGTGAGGACGTACTCCCGCCGCTCCTCATCTGAGTCCAGGTACACAGCATCCGCTAGTGGGGGGAGGGGAGGGGGGGAGAAACGGCCTCAGTTTTGGATCTAGAAAGGCCCAGGATCCCCAAGACATAGCAGCGGGGTGCTTCTATCTTTAGTGGGGAAAAACTAGTCATTAACAACCCCACGTCAAACAGATAAGGTGCTGTCGGCGACAGCTGTTGATCAGGACCCCGGATAAGTACATGACATATAGTTACTTATTTCATATCCACAAGAGCCTTATGTGGAAGGGATTCAAAAGCCCCATTTTGCAGATGAGAAGGCTGAGGCTCAGGAGTATTCTACATATGAGAGAGCAGATGCTAAAACAGGAGACAGAGGGGCACTGGACCGAGAGCCAGGAACGCCTGGCTTGTGAGACTCCAGGGAAGTCACGTCTCCTTTCCCTCCTCACTGTGCTCTCCCAGAGATAAACGTGATTGCAGACCTGAAAGATGCTTTGCAAGCTAAAGCTGTGAGTCAGCACGAGAAGGGGCACGATTCAGGGAGAGAGAGCCAAGAAAGGTCAGTGCAGCTTGGGGGCGGGGGGTTGGGATTGGCGGTCAGGAGTGACCACATTCTAAACTGAGGCCCAGGGAGAGCAAAGGCGAGGCTCCTAGAAAACGCAGGGCACTGAGTTCCCTGTGGCCAGTGAGGACAGAAAAAGGGGTTGAGAAGTTGACACCAGAGGGGAAGAAGCTCAAACGGTCAGACTGGCCTTTTCTCTCCCCAACTTCCCAGCAACTGAGACAAGGAAGGAGAAATCCAGAGCCATATTATGACTTTGGTGGCAGGCTCTGGGCATTTTTGCCTCTGTGATCCCCTTCCTCCAGAAAATAAGAAACATTCAATATGTACTTTACCTCTGCTTTGATATAATGATGACAATAGTGGCATCGTATATTAAAATATATTCTCTGACCTAAATGTTCACTTTTTTCCTTCAAAGAAAGGAAAACATTTTCATGGAGCCCTGAAAGCATGGCAGGCCCCAGGCCTGTGCCCAGTGAGATGGGCCTGGGGCCATCGGCAGGCTCCTGGTGGAGAAGGGCTGGCAATGCAGTCGCCCTCCCCAGGTGCTGGGCTGCCGAGCAGGGACCCTCAGGAGGAGAGCAAACATTAACGTGGCCGAGTGTCTCTGGGTCCTGCTCTTGGGCTCCGGAAGCTCTGCAACACACGAACCTAAAGATAGTGAGCTGTGGCTGGGAACACTGGCCGTGTGGGGGAGAAGGAAAGAGAAAGTGTTCGCTAGAGGAGCGTGTCAGCACCTTTGAACTGTACCCCCTCCAGCCCAGGAGGCCCTGACGGCCCCAAGCTCCCAAAAGGGATGGAAGCCGATTACAAGTTTCGCTTGCTCTGGTCCCCGGTGGAGCTTGGGGACAGGCGGATCTCGGCTGTCCCCAGAGCAAGAGAGCAGTTTGCTGGCCCAGCACCCCACCCCCACCAGGGCCCAACTTCCTGCCTCCACATCACCAGCTCCACTACCTCCCCCAGGCTCCCGCCCCGCCCCGGGATGTGGGTCACTTTAGTCACCGTGCTGCTTGGCTGACAGCCACCCAGCCCGCCAGAGGGGAGGGGCAGGGCCTGAGGAAGGGACACCCCCAGGACATCACTCCCACTTTCCTGAACTCTGAAATTCTGTGGTGCCGGGAGGGGGAGACGCCCCGGTCCTGCTCCACGGGCAGGAAACCAGCAGACTGACAGGAATCCAGAGGCCTCCAGCGGGAACCAGTGAGACCACCTTTGTCCCCAGAAACCACTTCATGTGGCCAAAGGGCAGGAGCAAGGGTGCTTCTTGTGACACCTCCCTCTGAGGAGCTGCTGGGAAAGATTTCAGGTTCAGGGGTGGGGCAGGAGAATGAACTGTCTACAAAGGGCGAGATCCGGGACTCCCAGCTCTTAAAAAGAACCAGCAGGTATATGCAGACAGGGGGAAAGCCCCTCAAAAAAACCAAGTTGGAGGTTACTGTGTACTGTGAGCTCCTGTGATGTTTGAGAGAGAGAGAGAGAGAGAGATTGAGAGAGAAACCCAGAAGTCCAGTGATGTCTCCTGGCACATACACCTGAATCTGAGGCTCACCCGCTCCCCAAGACAGCAGTGTTCACCACAGAGGGAGCTAAGGGAGGCGGGGTGGCTGTTTCTCTGTAGTGCTTGCAGCTTTTATAAAGTGGATGTTCAATTAAAAATAAAATCCAACATTTATAAAGGAGAAAATAAAAAAAATCTTTCTGCTCAAATATGCTATAAAATAGCCTAAAATGAAGTAGGAAAAAAATTAGAGCAATGGTCTAGTAAGAAATTAGTTTATCTGATGCTGGACAGGCCAGAATGTCTGCTCTCGGCCCTGGCTTTGAGGATGGACACCCATTCCTGGGCTGCTTTCAGCTAATGGCCTCTCTCCCTGCTCTGTGGGAGAAGGAAGGAAACAGATGTCAGACAGACTGCCTTGTGAGTTAGATAGGGAAACTGAGGCTTGTGCAGGGGTGCGGCAGTCCCCACCTCCTCCCTCCTGCTTGAGTCAGCGTCAGGGCTTCCAAGTTCTCCCTCTGACTGTCTAGTTCTGTCCAGCCCTGTCCACTTACTTAACGAAAGAGCTGCCAAAAGCCACTTCACCTCTCTGAGTGTTTCCTGTCTAAAACGAGAACCCTGACATCACCCAGGACTGTTGAGAGGAATAACTCAGATAGTGTTTAGAAGCACTTAGGTAACCAAACTACTCCTGCACAGCTCTCCTGGCCAACCACACACCTCACTTCCCTCAGTTTCCCCTTTACATGGTGACATTTAAAATAGGAGTAAAGCCAGGAGTGGCTCCAGGCATCAGCTGGGCGCCCCACTCCTGAACAGGGCTCCTGAAGCTGGGGCACCTTCACACCCAGGTCACGGTACCACAGGAACCCAGGGACCTCTGACACAAGGGGTGACACAGGGTGAGTGTCCTCGGTGGCAGTGTGGGCATTCTGTTCCCACAAGCCTGTCTCCCCATCTGAACATGGGGATACGAGAGCACTTGTGTCAAGGATTTTGAGGCTGGAGCACGGCGCTGGCATGGGAGGGACTCACTCAATCCCCTTTGCTTTCTCTTCTCCCATTTTCCCCAACTCTCAGTTCCCTCACAGGCCCTGCCCATCACCACTCCCTGCCGTGGCTTGAGTGTGGCTCACCTGGGCACCAGGAATTGAAGAGCAGGGTGAAGTTGCCAAGCACGAAGCTGGAGCCCTGGTAGCCGGTGGAGGCCTCCATGCTGAGGCGGTACAGGCCGATGGGGGCATTGGCCGGGGTGCTGAACAGCAGTGAGAGGGCGTTGTCCTGCTGGTCCACCACGGTGGCTGCCCAGGCACCCTCCTCCACAGCGTCGGACAGAGGGAATCGGGCCTTGGTCCCGGTCTCCTTGCTGGGGGCTGGGCCTGCGAAGGGAGAAAGCAGGGCTGTGAGGCTAGTGGGCAGGGAGGGGGAGTCCAGTGCTGGCAGGGCCTGGCACACCTGGGGGTCCCATGGGCCTCCTGGTGTCTGTCCCACTGCTGTGGGCTGGCGGGACTTGGGGCGGACCACCCCGCTCACTCTGAGTATCTGTACACGGGCAGGAATTAAGGAGATGCTCCAGGGGTCCTCTTTTGCTGCCTAAATCCTTCCCAGCTAGCACTGTGCTTTCCCTTTCAGAATATGAAGGTGAGACTCTGAGAAGGACCGGACTTTGGCTCTCTGCTGTCCCTGTCTGCGAATCCCCTTGCTGTCGGCTCACAGAGGAGCAGGTGGGCATGGCTTCTAGGGGTTTGTCTCTCAGGCCCCCTCCAGCTTTTGACTTGCGTTTCCACAGGCAAATCCAAGGAGCCGGTCAGAGCCATCCTCACCACCCTATAGCCATCCTCTGACATTTTATCAAGTGCCTCCCCTTGTACCAGGGAGGAAACAGCAATGCCATAGGAAGGGCTTTCGCGTGGATGCCCAGAGTCTGCAGCGAAGCCAGCATCTGAGCCCAGGTGCTCCCAAGTGCTCCCGTATGGGGGTCTCAGGGCTTGGTGAGGTAGAGGGTCAGGCTGCTTCTTCAGTGGAGGGGAAGCCTCGCCCGTGCAGGCAGGTCTGAGTCATGAAGGGTGAGGGGCTGGCCACCCTTCTGGACTTAGGCAACAGAGAAACAGAATCTTCTCTTCTCAGTTGGGCGGCTGCCCAGGAGAGTTTATTTTTATTCTTTCATCTCCACCCTGCAGCTCTGCCCACCCACTGTTGACACTAAGGGGGCCTGCTCACTGGGGGCTCCCTCCCAGCACCCGGCCCCCTCTTCCCCACCTCCAGCCCCACCCACACCCAGGTCCAAATATAACCATGAACTAACAGGCATGACACAGGCCTCCTGCTGTCAGGATGCCAGGAGCCAACCGTAAACCTTTAAATGCTCCCTGATCACCAGAGGTGGCACTTGAGGGAGAAATCAAGCAGCATTGGGGGCTGAGAACCAGCCTGGGTCCGGTTCCCCCTACCCCCACCACAGCACTCTGGCCCTAAGTGCTGTGTGACCTGGGTTCAGTTATCAGGCTCTCTGATCTGCAGTCATCTCATCAAAGAAGAAAATAACCTTAGATCACATGCCTTGGAAGGTCCAATCCCCGAGTCAGAAGCTGGCTGTGTGATGTTGGGCAAGCTACTTAGCTTCTCCGTGCCTCGGTTTCCTCATCTATAAAATGTGATCAACGTACCTGCTCATGAGGTCACTATGAGGCTTAAAGAAGGTGAGACTATAAAGCACATCGCAAGGTGCCTGGCACATAGTAAGTGCGCAATAAACAGAAGCCATGTCTGTTATTGTCATGACCACCTCCTAGCATTGTTCAGAGGATTTGGTCAGTCACAGAAACCATTTAAAACAAGGACTAGCAATAATATTTACACAGTAAATGTGAGCTAGCCTCAATGTCACAAGAAGGACCCATTACAAATCAGAATTCTCTGCAAATACTAGATTTTGAGGGCTGTAGTAGAAGGCAGAGATTGTCTAGTTCAGTTGAACCACTTTACAGCTGTGGAAACTGAGGCTGAGGAGGATAAAGTCAGGGCGATCCGATGTCTCAGTTTGCCCGGGACAGTTCTAGCTCACACTGTGCTCCTGGGACAATTATTAATGGCGCCCCTTCATTCCCAAAAAACGTCCCTGTTTGGGTGATCGATTCTCTGGTCACCTTGGTAACGGCCTGGGCCGAGTCCCTTAGCCACTGTTACTGTTGACATTCCACCCTTGGGGCGGGTTAGGAAACACAGTTCCCCTTCTTGCTCTCCCAGCTGTGTGTGCACAGACACGGTGCACACACACCCCTTTCTTCTAAGGCCCCCCACAGGGGGATGAAGACAGGCCGTCCGCACAGTCCTGCTGCTCATGTAAGCTGCGGTTCCACACGGTACTTTTTGTGGGACCAGAGATGCCAAGGTGTCCACTCTGGCCATAAATGACTGTGGAGACCTGAGGGGTTCTGGCTACTCTCCCAGATCACATGGCAGGGGGCTAGGGTGTGTGTGTGAGGGAACCCTCCAGAGTAAAGCCCTCTATTCACTTCATAAAGGTTCTTTTCACTCCTTCAGAGTGACCTCACTCCCAGCCCCTTTGGAGGGAAGCAGGGTTTTTCCCGTAACAAGGATGGTGTCTGTCTACTGTGGCCTGAACCCCAGAAGAGAGCCTGTCAGATCTCCAAATGTTTGGGTGAATATGTAGCATTTAAGTGTGTTTGGGGTCTGACCACACATTTGCTCACTGAGTGACCTTGGCCAGCTCTTTCTCCTCTCTGGGCCTCAGTTTCCCTGAAAAGGTGACATAGGATCCTCACAGCTAGAATGCTCCGACACAGCAGCGGGGTGCTCAGGTCAGACCTGCGGCTGGACGCTGACCCAAGTCAGGCCTGAGGGGTGAGGCCTGGCTTCCTGGTAGGTGGGTAGACTTTCCCAACCCCCTGGGAGGGTCTTGTCACCCAGACAGGGGAGCTGAGCACCCCCAGAGATACAGCCAAGAGGCATGGCTGCTCGCAGGGGCTGTGGAAGTGACCAGGCCAAGTTGACTCTGGCTTGAGATAAGCCTGTGGAGACTGGGGAGCTTAGTTACTGGGATGCAAAGCTCAATGGGCTCCCTCCCCTAGTCCTGAACATGGGACAAATTACCTAATGCCGGGCTGTCTAGACAAATGGAGAAGATGGAAAAAGAAAGGGGACACCTTGAGAGTAAAAGAAAAGAGGAACAGAGAAATGACGGGCGCCAAGCCGGTAGCTTCCCTTCCCTTCCACTCACATGGCCCGAACCCAGGCCTGGCAGGCACTTGCAGATCCCACAGCGGATCTCGGCATCCAAGAGCCTTAAGTCTGGGTGGAGTTTGGATCCTGCTTTGGCACTAACTCACTGTGTGATCTGGGCAAGTCACTCGGCTTTTCTGAGTCTCAGGTTTCCATCTATGAAAGGAGGGCTCATGAGCGTCCATGCTGGGGGGGCTCAGGACAAGTACACAGGCTGAAGGCGCTCCATCACTGCGATTTTCATCCTCCCAAGCCCAACTCTTCTAGGACACCATAACTTCTCCTGAACTATCATGTGCTCTTCTACTTTACAGAGGGGAAACTGAGGCCAGGAAGATCAGAGACTTGGTGGAGCCTATCAGATCCATTAGAAAGGGCCTCAAGGGTGCTGGGTGTGTGTATGTGGGGGTGGCCCTGGGTAGTGGGTGAGTCCCTGCCAGGAGGGGTGGGGGAGGGAGGAAAGCGATGGAGGGGATATCCTGCCCAGTGTGCAGGCGCGGTGATAAGCCTTATCAAACAGCCTGCAGGTAAATATGGGCCTCGGCTAGGGGCGCAGCTCCTGCTCCCTGCTCTCTCTGCCCTTAGGCAGAACTGGCCTTTCTCACTCGGCCCACAGAGCTAGCCAGGCGGCCCCTCACTGACCTCGAGGGAGTGGCTCCCACCAGAAACCAAAGCAACAGATTTGGCATTCAAGATCATTTTCCCACTAATGGTGAACAAAGAATGGGCACTGGGCATCTGGGGATGGGGTGACCAGAGCCTCAACCTCCCGTTGCCCATCACTGGGTCCCCTGGAGCAAAACTAGCAATAGCACTAAGATCTCCAGGGCCTTCCCCCACGTCAGGCCCTTCTCACGTAGCACCCCCCACCCTGAGAACTTCTCACCTTCTGTAACTCAGGCTCAGAAAGGCTCAATGTAGGGAGACCAAAGTGACTCCATCTTGTGCAAACACTATCTGAGGCCTTTGACCGGTAACTGCCCTGCCCTGGGAGGACAGTGGTTTCCCCATTGTTTCTTTCAGGTGTGTTAGCCTGTGCTTGGGAGTCACACACAGCTCCATCAGCCTTAGTAGAACAAAGATGCGTGTGGTGCCATTCCTCTCACATAAGAACAATCACATGCACTAACAGGGCAGGAGCAAACCCGTGTCAGTCTAGGAAGTGTGGGTCCTGCCTTGACCTTAAGACCTATCCATTGGCACTGAGGACCCTTCTATACCAGTTGCCCTTAATAAACTTAAAGTGTAATGAACAGACATGGCTGCTTTGGTCTTTGGACTCAAATCACCTTCTCTCAGTTTGGGGGGACGTATTCGTTCCTGCAGCCACACAGTGAGCAACTTGCTCAAGGTCACACAGCAGCCCCATGGGCACCAGAACCCAGGCCTGTAGGTCTGTCCGTCCACAAAGCCTGAGGCAGCCTTCCCAGGTTTCGAGAAGGTACTACAGGGGCACAAAACTGCCCATTCAGAGAAGCCAGCTGGGTTCTCTTCCCCCGTCCAGTTGGGATTTGGGTCTGATCCTAGAGGTCTGCGCTGCTTGCCTAGATTTTGGGAAGTGGCTATTGGTAAGAGCTGGAAAGTTGTTTTGATGTGGGATAGAGCAGGCAAGGAATTTGATGGGCCTCAGTGGTAGGAAACCCAGCCCTGGTAATAAGGAACCCAGGAGCAGATTTTTACAAGACTGGGTGACAAGGGCAGACATCTCGTCACCTCCTTGGTCTCAGTTCTCACATCTGTACAATGGGCCAATGACTGCTCAGAATTTCCCAGAGAGCAAAAGGGAATAGAGTCACCAGTCTGTCAGGTAACAAAGATGTCACAAAACTGGGTCGGTGGGGAGGAAGGCGGGAGAAGGTACTCACCGGTCACGGCGCTGAAGGTGAGGCGGTCCACACTGGCCTCGTAGCCCCGGCCCTCGAAGTGCAGTGTCAACCGGAAGGGCTGACCCCGTCGCACCACCAGCCTTTCCCGGCACAGGTCGGCCGTGTGGTGGTCACGGCCATTGGCCTCCAGCTCCAGGTCACATCGCTCCAGAATCAGCTCTAAGGGGACAGCAGAAGGGGCACGAGCTGGGTGGCAGCCCTTTGCCAGCTATGACCCCTGACCACACACCTGTGATGTCTGGATGTGGGGTCCCTCCAGCCCCTCCCGGGGGTAAGCAGCCCCTTTGAGATAAAGGCAACTGACACTGTCTCCCCTAGCCTTCCACTGCCCCATTTTCCAGGGGCCTCTGGGGCCCAGATCTCCCGAACTCTTAATCACCAGGTGGTGCCCACTGTGGCATACTGAGAGAAGGCTCTGCCAGCCCCCAGTCATTTTCAGGCAACCCAACTTTTCTAGGCCTCACTTTCCCCATCTGTCCACAGGTGGAGACAGTAGGATCTACGTCACTGGGTTGTTGTGAGTCACTTAGCACAGTGCCTGGACCAGAATAAAAGCTTTATAAACAAACTATTTTCTCATTATTGGAGGGCGCCTTTGGTTTAGGTCAGTTGCACAGGCTTTATCTTTTATATCTTTTAGGTTCAATTCTCAGGAACTACAGAGGACTAAGGAATATGTTAGACTCAGAGCCAGGATGCATGCAACACAATTCATGCTCTGGGAAACTTCTAGGCAAAGGATCTGGTTTCTTTTTCTTTTTTTTAACATATGATTTATCTTTGATTATTAAAGCATCATTAGAAGATGGCAAGAAAGCCCTCTAATACTTTCACATTTTAAAGTGGCATCTATGGTCCAGAAATACTGCAATTTTTAATAACTATCCAAAATAAGTCAAGGATAAATCTAAATGAAAAGCATATAAAATATGTAAAAAATATATAAATTTTCTAAATATTCAGCGATCCAAAGAATTACCTAATTCCATGAAAAGCTATGAGTTATGTAGTTAATATATTACCAACAGTTTGGATATGGTTTCTTAAATTAATAAATTGTAAGGAAGAAAACAAAACAACAAAAATTGAAGGGAGAATCCATTAAAAGAAAATTAAGAGACATTCCATCCCATTATTTGAATATTGAATTTAAAACACTGTTTAAAAAATTTATTACTCTTACTGTGAGACAACTGGAGATTTGAACACTGATGGAATAATAGTGATATTAAAGAATTAGGGCTAATTTGTTTATGTCTAAAAAAGAATCCTTATCCTTTATACAAATGAAATAATGCAATGTCTGAGATTTGCTTTCAAATAACAGTTGGGGGGGCAGTTAATGAGAGGGCAGGAATAACCACAGGTTGTTGGTGGTTAGGATTGGGTGGTAATGGACATTTATTCTTCGTTCTTTCATGTATGCTAAAATTCTCCAGAAGAGGTCTTCAAAATAACAGTTTTGAAGTCTTTGGAACCTTGTTTCAATTCTGCTGCACAGCTATGTGATTGTGGCTAGGTATCTCTCCCTCTTTGTGCCTCTAGGCTGCTTTGAGTTCTATAAGATGTTGCTCCTTTCTCCAGGATTTAGCTTAGGGCAGGAGCTTGGTACAGAAAAGTTCTCTGTATAGTTTCAGAGGGAACTCTCTTCAGAGGGACAAGGGTAGGGGTGATGAGTGGGGTCAGAGAGAAACACAAACCTAATAAATATGGCAACCTCAGCCTGACCTAATCAAGGTCAAGATTAGGAAGACTTCAGGTGGGGGGTGGGGGGAAGGCGACTCGGAGTTGTGGGATACTTGGAGATTACATCGGCCAACTGAAGAACTGAAGCTCAAGGATGGGGATTTCACAAAGTCACCCAATTTCTGTTCACCTCTGCCTGGTTTTCCTTTGGGAACCATCCCTTTTTCACTGCCATTCATGTTGATCTACGAGACTGACTATATCCCCTCATTTGGGGTGTGGCCACATTATCAGAGCCAGTGAATCAGAGCAGCCCATTGCCCAGGCTAAAGTGATTGGCTCAGAGATGAAGGTTTGATCATGCCTCACAGCAAAATTACACACATGCTCCCACCAGTCTCCCCTCCCTCTCTTTTGGGGAGCACTTGGATCCAGGTCTCTGCTGAGGTGCAAACCAAGTAAGTGCCCAGTGACTGCCAAAGGCTTGTATCTGCATGATCTTACTTAAACCCACAGGACACCTCCACTTACACAGGTCCCATGCTTTCTCTGCTTTGCAGAGGGGGGCATTATGTGGCCAGTGGTGGCTTCTGGATTTGAATCCAGGGCTGTGAATCTGGCGCCTGCCCAGTAACCACATCACTGTCACTCACCCTGGGGTTTGTTCCCCATCCCCCTCACTCCTCTTTTCCTCTTTCCTCCATGTCCTGTGTTCTTGAGACTGAGAGAACTGAACCCCTGCAATCCCAACAGGAGAGACCCCCATTGAACTTGCTGCTGGCCTGTGGGGTTACGAAATATATTTTGGGAAGCTTCAATCCCAGAGGACTTAAGCAGGAAAGGGGTCACTATTGTCTCCTGGGGAGACCTTAGGAGGTGGCTCTTCCTTGTCAGGCACAGATGGGGTGTTTTATCTGGCTGTTGTCTGAAGGATTTACAGAAATGACACCCACTTTCAAAATGCAGGAACATGGGGTCTAGAATCACAGGCTTTCTGTACTGAGAAAGGACCTGAGGTCTTCCAGGCCAGTGGGGCCCCTGTAGGAAGTGGCCACTGTGGCAATGGGCCATCATAACCAGCAGCTCCAGGGCCCCCAGGCCCACTGAGGCCAGTTCTCAAGGACAGGAAACAGCATTGGGGACAGGTGGTCACCTAGGTGACAGCCAGCCCTAAGCTGGTTTTCGGTCCCACCGGCTGAAGACCTGGGTCCCAGGGAGGGACAGAAGGCCCAAGATCCCACAGCGGGTCCATCCATGGTTGCTTTCTCTCCTCCCTGCTCCGCAGTCCTCTCCACAGCCCCTCGCCCAACAGTCCTTCCCGGGGCTCCTTCCCCAGCACCCAATGAGCTTGACCCAGAGTCAGCCAGGGTGCATCTAGGACAGCACCGCCTGTGTGTGTGTGTGTGTGTGTGTGTGTGTGTGTGTGTGTGTAGGGGGCAGGGAAGAAATTAATTGAGTCTCTTTTCCACGCCTCTCAGCCCTCACAGATGGATGTAGCAAGCGCTGGCGTTAATATCAATGTTTTATAAGAGGCGAAACTGAGACTCAACAAGTGGCTCAGGATTAGGGCTGCAGAACTTGAGGGCAGGAAGGACCTTTGAGAACATGTCAGCTCTCAGCCTACTTCCCCATAGGATGCTGGGACCTCCTCTCTGTCCCCCAGGGCCACGCAGTCAGTCAGCAAGCCCAGCGCACCACCAGGGAGAGCACACCTACCTCCTCCCAGCTGGCAGGGGCTAATAATCAAAGCTAAGTGTTCTGAGGCCAGGTCAGCACTCCCACTTGGCATCATGCCACCTGGCACACAGCGGGCCTGGTCCCCACTCAATGACCGGCGAGTGACAAGTGACACTGCTCCGCTGGGACAGTACTTTAGTTGACCTCACACCTCATCTGACCCAGGAAGGCAAGGGTTAATGATTACGTCCCAGGAGTGGGTGAACTGAAATCCCAGAGCCAGACTGGGAGCCTGGCACCTCTCACCCAGTCCAGCCCTCCTGCTGCTCTCCAAATCAGAACTTAGGAGTTGAGCCCCAGTCAGGTTCGGCCGCCCACAGCAGGATCGGGCCACTGAGACGGGAGGCATGACCAGGCCTGGGACCCTGCGCGGCGCTGACCCTGATACTCACCCTCAGCCATGGTCTGAGAGTGGCGGTGGCTCCTCAACTTGCGGCAGGACCCTCCCAGTGCGACCACGGGCGGCGAGCATGGCGGAGACTGAAAACGGAGTGAATTTATAGCCCGCTTTTGGGGCGGGGCCGCGCGAGAAGGCGGGAACCTGGTGAGGCCACCGTTGCTCGGTCGGGGCCCACGCCGCTCACGCCCCCGCGGGGCGCACCCAGGGCTGGAGTGGAGGGAGTGAGCGGCAGCCGGGAAAGGGCGCCCCCTGGGGGAGAGAATTGAGTGCGCGGCAGGGATGGCAGGGACGCAATTAGATCAGGGCTGAGACCTTCTCCGACCCACAGAAGCAGACCTTGGGTAACAGACACATGGGCACAAAAACTCACACCCACCCGTACAGACACACTGACGCCGATACTGACACACAACCACACCAGGACACTCAGGCACACCTGGGCACACAGACATGGACACACAGCGAGCTCAGACCCAGGGCCCAGGAGACACACACACGGAGCAGATACAGCAACAACTGGAGACGCAGGGACATGGACACTCAGACACAATGACATGGGCATCAAAGCAGATTAAAATCACAGAGAAAGACGCAGCCAGACATACACAGCCAGGTACACACCAAGAGCCACACGCAGCCTTGGTCCCAAAATAAGCAGGTGTCCAGAAGCCCTCAGCTCACAGACACCAGCACCTAGACACCCAAAAATACAGGTGCCAAAAAATGGATGTAGATGCAGATGTGGACTCAGGGACAGATATGCAGATGTGCTTTTACAGATCGACAAACCCGCATCTCTTACCGTCACAAACCCCAGACAATCTGCCTATGCCCGTCATCCCTCATTCTGACTAATCATCTGACTATCGATTTACCCATTCACCTACCCTCCACATCCTCCTTCCACTTACCCCCTCCCTTCACTCACGTTCTCCCCCTCCCTCTCATCCTCTCTGCCCCCACTGATCTTTGAGGGCCCACTATGTGCCAGAGGGGAACAAAGTCAGCCTTCCAGGGACTCAGCCTCTACAGCCCTCGCCCCTAGCCCCCGAGACGGCCCACCCGGGTGCCCTGGTCCTCTGCTGGTCCTCCGTCCTCCTCTGCTTCCTACTCACCCCATGCCTTGAGCAGAGGGCTCCTAGAGCGACGGGGCCTGTGGGCCTCCCTCAGTCCTTTTTCCAGAACCAGCTCCACATCTGTTGACAAATTTGTGTTACAAAACTTGTCCCAGTTCCGCTCCTCTGTGACACAGAGCAGGGAATAAGCGTGTGTGGCCTCAGTGGATGCTTGTCCCTGGGTCAGATGGGTCCTGGCTGGGGTCTCAGTGATGAAACTCGTGACAGAGAGCTGGGCCCTGCTCATCTGGTGGGCCTATCCCTCTGCACCCCCTGAACCTGGCTAGACCTCAAGAAGGGAACAGGGTGAGAGGATGTCCATGTAGAAGCCGGGGCTCAAGTTCTCACTCTGCTCCTGCCCAGCTGTGTGGCCGTAGACAGGTATTTTGGCCTCCAAATCTCAATTTCCCCCTCAGCAAAATGGAGCAAGGACCCCGCCCTCACATGCCTAGAGTAAGACTCGACCACATGACTGAGGGGGCACCAGGACAGCGAGCCATCTAGGGAGCACAGTAATCAGGGAGCAGAACTGTCAAGTGCCCTGGAACCAGCTGGGAGGGACAGACAGGAGGCCCAAGGCCAGTTGGGCTTCACAGAAGGAAGGCTCCAGACTGTCTCTTCTGACCGGGGTCAGCCTTACCCAAGTGAAAGGACGGATTTTGCCTCTGTCCATTGATTTCCATTTGAAAATGGCGTATTCTTCACTTCTTGGTACTGGTTTTCCTTTATCACCCCACCTGGGAGCTCTCTGGAGGACAGAAATCAACTTCAGTCTTTGTAGAATACCCGTTAGGTTGTGCTTGGTACCAGGCCTGTCCCAGCCCAATCAGCTGCGTCCTCTTCTGTCGTCTCCCCCTTTCCATAGAGCTGTGGCCCCCTGAGTGAAGCGGTGCCGTCAGCAGTCCCAGGGCAAGGCCGGTCCGGACCAGGACTGGCTCTGAGAAGTGGCAGGCAGAGGCTAGAGCCTGGGCTGGGCCCAGAGACTGATTCTAGGCACAGTGACCAGGGACTCTTGCTTATCTCTAGCTGCATTATGTTCAGAGAGGCTGGGAAACGCTGCTTCATTGGAGTAACTTCATTGGACAAGTAAGGACCCAAAGCCTCATTTTACTGAGGGGGAAATTGGGGCTCAGAGACAGTGGTCATGGGCTCAAGGTCCCCAGGCAGTGCAAGTTGGGGCCCTTCATTATCCCATGTAGGGGAGATGCTGTGCAAGGATGAGATCATTCTTGGCTGGGTGACCTTGGGCAAGTTACTAGACCTTTCTGAGCCTCAGTTTCCTTTTTCATAAATGGGTCCAGTAAGAGTTCCCATCTCTGGAGAGTCGAGACAGTTATGTGTCTGTTCATTGCCATGTACACAGTAAGTACTCAATAAATGTCACTTAAGACCTTTTCACGATGATCTTATTAAAAGTCAGGACTCCCCAGCCCCCACAAAATGGAGGTTCCTATGTGATGGTGAAACAGATTGCAGACAGTGTGGAATATCTGGGAGTGCTGAGAAGAGCTCCTGCCTCCCAAGCGAGTCTCGTGCCCAGGATCACTGGCTGATGCCTAAATCCCACATTAGAGAGATTAGTCGTTTGCTTCGCTGAGGATTTCCAGGCCTTTCAGTGGAAATGAAAGTGAATTTTTAGAATTTCTGCATTACCCTTTCCCAGCCAGTGTCCCATTTAGATCTCGTAATATGCTTTTGTCATTTGTTAAATAAGGAAACAGGAGTCAGAGAGGTGAAGTGACTTGCCCAGGGTCACACAGTCAGGGCATGGAGGCAGGGAACCTGGGTCAGTTTAAAAGCCTGTGCTGGTTTTTTCATGGTTTAGAATCAGTCCTATCTGGCCACCCCACAGGGGTGTCCTCAGACACCTGGGTCACGTCCAGGCCCGTAGCCCTTGTGTGAGAATTAGCAGGATCAGTTACAAGCATGTTCTGCCTCTTCCAAGCATCATGGCCTATGGGAAATCACTTCAGCTCTCTGACCCTCCTCTTACACAAAGTATAAGGCTGGGTCCATCAGCAGCAGAGCAGGGAAGCCTTCAAGGACAATAATCCGTGCTGCTACCCCACGGTTTGGTGCACAGTGAATATTCAATAAATGTGTGTGGCATGAGGGAAGGAGGAATGAAGTACAGAGAACTGAAGGACGAATGGAAGGAAGGAAGGAAACGGAGTAAGGATGAGAGAGGTTGAGGAATGGCATGTGGTCACACAGCACAACTGGACTCCTAGGCCCTTGCAGGGCTTGGCCATTCCTCAAGGATAAGAGACCCCTTGGGTAAAGATGATTCTGGATGGGAGAGCTGGGAGGAGAAAGAGGGAGGGGTGGCAGTGGGTGGGAAATGATAGGAGCTTTTCTACCAGCTGGTGACTAATGGCGGATGAGCAGCGTCTGGAGATGAGGGAGCCCAGGGAGGGGCCAGACTCTCATGAGGTGGGATGGGATGAGGTAGGTGTGCTAGGACAGGGAACTCTGAGAAAATGTCAAGGGGTAGGCATGACCTTTCACATCTCTTTTTAGAGAATGTGATGTGGCCTTTTTGAGGTAGGGTTTGGGTGACCTGCTGGGAGCAGAGAGAAGGGCACCTGACTGGGGAGTCCCTCTCAATGTGCCCATTTTGCAGATGGAGAAACTGATCTGCTCATGGTGTCCTCATTACACCCTCACCATACATCTGTTCCCCACCAGCCCCTGGAGATGGTTCTCAGGCCCAGCAGTGCCACTGAAGCTCTGTGAACCACATGTACTGAAGGTCACCTCTCTAAGGCTTCAGTTTCTATTCCTGTAAAAGCAGAAATCACAAGGCATCTTCATAGTGCTGGTGAGAGAGGAGAGGAGCCAAGTGGCAAAGGGAGCCCTCTGAGCAGTCTGAGCTGATCCCTCCCCTGCTGAAGCCCCTCAGAGGAAAGTTTGAGGTTTTTGGCCTGGCATTCAAGGCCTTGGGGGTCTTACCCAACTTACCCTCCAATTGCATTTCCCACATTTGTACCCTCTAGCCTCTCCAGAACCTCCACAAGTCTCTAAATGCACCCTGCACTTTTGCATTTCTAAGCCTTTGCTCAAGCTGTGCTCTCTACCTGGCCCTCTCCTCTTCACCTGTGAAAGTTTCACCCAAAGGCCACCTCTTTCCAGAACCAGCCAGAGCAGGACCGCCCTTCCCTTAAATACAGCACCCACAGGACACAGCAACAGACTCCTTTTAAAGCCATTGAGTGTGCCTCTCTGTCTCCTTCTACCCACCTGGCTCTTAAAGGTTTGTTAAATGAATAAATGATCTACAGCACAGAGAAAGAGACAGAGGGGAGAGAGAGAGATATTTGTTCAAGCCAGGGTCAGGCTCTGGAAATAAGTTGAGAGCTTTGGTTTGCAAGACACAGTACCAGTTGCCGGTGGCAGGGTTTGTAAGTACCAGTTGCCCATGACAGGACGAGGACATGGTGCCTGGCCCTCTCTCAATTCTTGCTGCCTGCATCGGAGATGAGACGTCTAGGCCCAGCTGACTCTCAGCCACATCTCCTTCAACCCCAGGTGTGGGAAAGCTCACTGTTGAGCCTTAGAGATGGCAAACAACTTCCCCCAGGTCACATGGCAAGTGAGGGCAGAGTCAGCATGGGCCTCAAACGCTATAGAAGCACTGGCCCTGCACTGCACCCCTCAAATTTGAACCTGCAGAAAGCTGCTTTTATTTAGGGTGCAGTGGGGCATTGCTTTGTAACAGGGAGTCGGGTACACATGAGACTTGCAGGGTGGAATCAGCGAGGAGTTGGTGTGGCGGGGCTGACACGGGCCCAGCAGCACCAGCCTCCAACCTGGCCCTCCTCTTACTGGCTGTGTGGCCTCAAGTCTCAATCTCTTATAAAAAAGGACTCAAAGCCTCCAGGCCACTGGGCTCAGAGAAAGAGATCCAAAGAGGAAGTGAAATGTTCCCCCACAAGGAGAACAAGTTGATAGTATTGTTATCACCACTGAGTGGTTGTAGTTCCCACCTCTCCAGACACCCCAGGGAATAGTGAGTTTCAGAATTTTTGGAGAGCAGATTCCTGACCATTTCAGGCGGCAAGATATGCTTTACTCATAGAACACACTGCAGGCCCTTTTAGAGCCAATTATCATTTTTTTTGGCATAGCATCCTCACAAAAAGAGCATCCTAATCTGATGTAATAGTCCCAAATGATTAGAAGTGAAGACATCAGAATTGGGCAGAGACACATTAGAGGTGGAAAGTGCCAAAAAGGAAGGGATGTCAGAAAAACTGCAGGAGCAGGTCCAGGCCGTGATGTGGGTCATAGCTGGTACCATTTGGCACGGGGGTAAGTCTCCTGCCCACCCTGGCCTCACAAGACTGCCACCCGCAGTCAAGACAGTATCTCAGAGGCGTCCTATGAGTAAAGGACTCAGTGATCCACATAGTGAGTTCATGAGACACTTTCCACGCCCTTCTGCTTAGCAGCAGCCTTGTTGGGTTACACGGACCCAGGCTTGGGAACTCAACTAGATCTGGGTTTGAATCCAGCTCGCTTTATTCTCCTGATGATTTATTCTGCTTGGGTAAGTCACCGCATATCCCATACCCTGCCTCCCAGTCTATAAAATGGTGGCCAGAATAACAGTGCTTACTTTAAGACCTTTCTGTGAGGATTAACACCATGCCAGAAAAGAATGGCTGATGATTTGACTAAAAAAAGCTGTGAAGTATGATGTCTGTCTGCTACATGGACCGACTTCAAAACCATTATGCTCCGTGAAAGAAACCAGTCACAGAAGACTACAAATTAGATGATTCATTTATTTGAAATACCCAGAATAGGCAAATTCATAGAGACAGAGAGTAGAGTACTGGCTGTCAGTAGATGAAGGGGAAGTACGGAATGAGGAGTGACTGCTAATGGATACAGGGTTTCCTTTGAGAGTGAAGAATATATTCTAATATTTTTTGCAGTAGTGGTCACACAAATCTGTGAACATACAAAAACAAACAAACAAAAAAACAATACCCCTCATTGAACTGGAGACTCTAAATGTATAAATGTTATGGGGGGTGAATTAAATCTCAACAATGTGTTTTTAAGTGGTAGTTGATTGATAAAACAAAGCAAAAACCAGAATAAAGCTCCATAAGAAGCCTTTGTAAATATAGTCCCATTCTCAAATTAGAAACCTAAGAGAAACATTTGCCTGGCCCAACGGATATGCACAGGAGGGTCTTTACAATCATTGTTATAGCAAGAGCTTGCCATGATCTAAGTGCTGGGCAAAGGGGGATTGATAGATAAACTCTGCCTGGGAATATTACGTGGCTATTAAAAATAATGGAAGCGGTAGTTCTTTGGACATGGAAACAATTCCACATCACAATCTTGTGCAAAGCAAGCAAATTTTGAGAACTGACATGGGGTATGATTCCACATTCTGTTCATTATCTATGAGAAAGGAGAAGTAAATATACATAAATATTTAAATGTAAATACACAGAAGAAAGTTTGGAAAAACCACTCCATATTGCTGGCAATGGTGAGAGGAGTCTCGGGGACCATGACTGAGGGGTGAGTAGGGTGATTAAAGGTGGTTAGAGTAGTCCCTGAAAGGTGAGAAAGTTTTTAAGTGAGGAAATGTTTTTAAATATTACTTGAGTAATTAAAGATCAAATTTGAACAATAAAAGAATGACCTGTTTTATGTTTAGAATTGAACTTTTATAAAAATGGAAATGCTCCAATATAAAGAAATGCTGGCAAAGTAGGCAGGAAAACTATGGGAAGGAATAAAAGAAAATAAAGGTGGCCCCCAAACCCCACAATTAATTCATAAAATACTCTTGTCAATATTGGCACAATCTTACAAAATTAAACCCGCAGGTACAGCACATGAATGAAGAGGAAATCTGTGACAAAAGTTTCCACATCTGAAATTCAAAATTTTGAGAACTGTATGCTGAATTTGCTTACAACTATGTATGAATGTCTTAAAATGCTTCTGGAGTCTCTCTCTCTCACTCCTCTCCCTCTCTCCCCTCTACTCTCCATCCTAGAAGGTGTTTGAAAAACCTTTTACTTTGTAGAAAAGGAAGAAGTGACTTGCCCAAGGTCACAGGGCTGAGGCAGAGTGAGTGTTCCAGCGTCTGCTTGTAGCTTGTAACCAAGATTGCTAGAATTTCATGCATTTCATGCACAAGGAAGTTAAGTCTTGGAGTGGAAATCTGGTTAAACTCTCATGGTTATTTGGGGTTTCCATATACCACATGGTGGATGAACCACCCGCATTCTGCTGTGTTCTGGGCATTTCCCCACTTAGGCTGAGTCATTGGTTGTCTGCTTGACACACCCAGTTCGGTCAATAAGACTCAAACACACTTTCTTTCATGGAAATAAATAACCCTCTAGGGCCGTGGTTAAGCTTGTCTGACTAAATTGAACACTTACTTGGATGAACTGACCACTTATTTGTCCCGTTCTTTGATGAGCCTCTTTCTTCGGTGACTGCCTGTAATGACTGCTCCTAGGATCAAGGAAACACTTAGCTTGACCCAATTTATCTGAATTTTCACTTCATCATCCACCATTTTGTCATCACAGGACATGGGAGGTTTGGCCTCATTCCTGAAAGGGCAGAGCTCAGTGCGCAGGGTGATAAACCCTAGAGCATACATATCTCTGCAGTTGAACGCTCCCTGTGTAGAGACCGCTAGTTCACCATTTTGCTTCTGGGTAATCTATCCATTTCTACAGGCTTGATGGAGCTGTCAATCAAGTAGTTCTGCCCAACCCTAGCTAGGGGCAGGCCTTGTGCCGGATCTCAGACTCTTTCCTGGGACGTTTGAATCTTATGACTCCACCCAGGTTATAAACCATGGTTTAAGTTAGTTGGTTCATTCCTGGAACTACTTCACTTCTTGTCTTTGCTGAACTGAGGCTTTTTACTTTTCGTTTGATTTTCTTAAACTTAGATTTATTGCATTACAATTTACATGCAATAGAATCTACCTTTTTGACATATAGTTCAGTGAGTTGATAAATATATGTGATTGTGTTAGCATATCACAATCATGAAATAGAACATTTAACTGGTGCCCATCTGCAGGCAATTCTCTCCCTATTTCTCTGTCTCTGGAAACCACTGATTTGGTTATTCTATTGTTTTTTCCAGAATATCTTATAAATGGAATCATACAGTATATAGCTTTTTGAGTCTGGCTTTTTTCTTTTAGCACAACACATTTGAGATTCATCCTTGTCATATTGAGTGACTGTACCACAGTTTGTTTATACACTAGCCTCCTGAAGGACTTTTGGGTTGTTCTGAGCTGCCTTACACCGACAGATACAGCTCTTTGAATGGACATAAGTTTCCATTTCTTGTAAGTAAATATTGGTAAGCTATCCCCTGGGCCTTCCAACTGAATTTTTTGGGTGTTGTCAAGCTGCTTGGTGTCTGTGCCTGTTCATGCAACCAAAGAACTGAGTGGATATACCCTCACTTCCCCCAATTAATTCTTGCAAGAACTCTGGGGGTTAGGGGTATTGTCCTCATTTTACCTAAATGACCTACCTCAAACCACATAGACGGGGTTTGAATCCAAATCGAAGGCATGAAGGAAGCCCGAGCAGCCTGTCTAAAACCCTGGTCGCCTTGGTAGGTGGGAGCAGCTTCACAAGGCAGGTTCTAGCAAATGTTAGTGACTGGTGATTGACCAAATAAATACTTCCCTCCTTGTCTGCAGGCCTCAGTTTTTCCATGTGAAAAATGACAAATGATGAATTCCAGACACTTCTGGAGTCTGTGATCAAGGCCTTATCCTCTGATAAACAATTCCAGAGAAGTGGAGCGGGTGGAGAGGCCCTTAGTGCTCACCCCCACAGCAACCCCCACAGACGGCCTCCTGAGCGTGCAGTCAGGCCAGCTGACCTCCCCAAAGAGCAATTTGCACTCTCTGCCTTTCTGGACTAAGAAAAAATACCCCTGTCACATTGGATTAGCATCAACCCCCTTGCTGAGAATCTTCTAAGAGACATGGCCCCCTCTCTTCATCAATATTTCCAGAATGTTCAGGCTTCTAAACAAGAGCTGACAGGTTAGGTTCTTTTTTTTTTTTTTTAAGCATTTTTAAATGAAATGAATTACCCTGAGCACATACTGGAGATGCAGCTGAGATTAACCCTGTCCCTTCCTGAGACTGCTAGCTTGCTGGGGAATGGAGAATTGGGAAATGACTGATACCTTCTCTTAGATCAATATCCGCCCCCCCCCCCCCGCCAGATTCGGCCCCTCCTGGGATGTGCAGGCCTGTACCCAGGCGCCACAAAGCCCAGATGGGGACTAGGCAGGACTCGGGGACTGGCCAGCTCCTGGCTGCGTGACCTCATCCAAATACCATCATGTCACTGTCCTCAGTTTTCTCGCCCAAATAATGGGGATAATGAGAATATCAGCCTCCCAGACTCAAGAATCAATGAGTTCTTGCATGGTCCCTTTGGGACTAGGGGAGGTTGCATACATGTGGCATGTTTTTCTGACATTCTTTTCAGGCACTTCAAACACCTCGTTTCCTCTGGCACCTTCAAGTTAGTTCTGGAGTGTAGGTGAGAGGGGATGCCAGCCTCATCATATACCTACTGTGTGTCTGCTCTGCGTGGAGAGAATTTGCACTCTGTGTTGCTTTCTGTTGGTTTGTTTCCAGCCCCATCTGTACTCACAAGGACCCTCCATTGTCATCCTTCAGAAGAGTTCTCCGTTCGCGTGATGAATGGCTCCCTCACTTGCAGATGAGAAGAGAAAGTTTCAGAGAGAGCAAGAAGCTTGCCCATGATCACTGGGTGGGACTTCTGGAGCTGGAATGGGCTCAGGAGTCTCTTGGGGTGCGTTCCCATTCAGTCCCACTGTGGGTTCTGGTCCCGTGTGCAGACCTCCACTCCCTGCTCTTCCTCCCTCCCTTTCCCCATGACCATCAAATAATCTGGGCAAAAGTAGATCTTTTTAGACCAGTGGCTCCAAGAAGCCCAATGGGATTGCCTTGCTGGCTCTCAGATAGGCAACCCAATGGGTACCCCGAGTGGGCAGAGGCTGGCAGGACCTTCATCGGGGCTCGCTCCCAGGATTACAGGGAGCAGCCAACAGCAGCTCAGCCACCTCCGAATGCTTTTATTAAAGTCTTTCAATTCCCCTCCCCCTTCTGCAAGTGGGGAAACTGACACGGGACCTAGGCTGCCCAGCTCCAAAACCTATGCATTTTTGCAGAATATTTTTCCCTTGTCAAGACAACAGTTGGTCACAGAGGTGGGTGTCAGTCATGGTGACAGCGGGCAGAAGCTGGTGTTGGTGTCCAGGTGGGACAAGATGGAGGCTCTGGGGTTGGGGACCACGGCACCCTCCATGTTCGCCTCCCACCCCCCGGTGCCTCTGCCAGGCAGTGCCTTGTGTTTGTCTGTCTTTTGCAGCTTAACTTCAGGGTTACACGTGTCCCGGTGACAGCCACTACATCAACAGCTGTGTGGTCATCATTTGCTAAGCGTTTATTGTGTGCGGGGACCTGCTGCTTCCATCCATCATCCCCTTCAAGCCGCACACCAATTCTGCGCGGAGTTCAGCCTCGTGCCTGCAGACACTGCCTGCGTACTGATGACTCCCACATTTGCATCTTCGGCTCTGTCCTGGCTCCTCAATTCCAGACCCAGTTTTTGGGTTGCCTCCTCCACTCCTCTGATCTCTGACCTCGCGTCACATTCTTCCTGTCTCATTGGATACCAATGGCACCGTTCCATTTGCTCAGGCTCCCTACCTTGGACTCAACCTTGACCTCTCACCTGACCCAACCTGCTCAGACGCCACCCTAACAGGTCAGGAGATTCTAAAGGCTTTTCCACTAAAATATCTCTAGCCTCGAACCTCTCAGTCTCTGCTGCCCCCACACTGATCCAAGTCTCTGATGTCACTGGGCTGGGTCTCCCTGCTTCCTGTCTTGTCCCTTTCCCGAAGCAGTCAGGCAGATCCCTTTAAAATGTATCTCAGGTCATGGTACTGCTCTGCCCAAGAACCTGCAATAGCTCCCCATTTCTCTCTGCTTAAAGCCAAGATTTTCATCAGGTTCCTAAGACTTCCATGGTCTCTTTCCGGTTTTCTTTGCTATCCCCTCACTCCCCACCATTCTCTCTGTGCTTGCTCAGCTCTTGCTGTGCATACTCCTGGCTTAGAGCTTTTGCAGTGGCTATTCCCTCTGTCTGAGAGGCTTCCTGAGAAGTGGGCTGTGTGTGACTGGCAGGCTGCAGTGAGTTTGGAGGAAACTTGATGGGTAAAAATTTGGCTCAGATTATGCGTTATGAGCCCTTGAAAATTGCTTCACTTTTCTGTGTTTCAATTTCCTCTTTAGCCAAACTAACTCTTAAGTAAGCTGACAGCGTCACTGGGACTATGAGTCGTTGTAGCTTTGAAGGAGAGAGAGGCCATGCCCTCTGTGGCCGACTGGTTCAGCCTCGCGGTTTGGTGGCTGGGGACACGGGGGCCCGGAGGAGACGCGCATTGTCTAAAGACTCATAAAGAGCTGAAGACGGAGCTGTGGGCTTTCTTAAAAAAAGAAATTACTTCATTAAACAATTTCCTTACTGCACATTTATTGAACATCTACTGTGGAACAATAGGCTTGAGTAAGACACAATTGCTGTTGTTAAGAACTCTCAGCTCAATGGAAGAACATGTTACAAGGCACTCACTGTGTAAACAATAATTCTCCTAAACTCTGTTCAGAGTTGTGATGAAGGAAGGTGGGGGGCCTGAGGGAACCCAGATGGGAGACAGACTCTTTCTGTGCGGTCTATCAGGGCAGGCTTCACAGAGGAGGTTCCACTTAATCTGGATATTGCATTATGAGTAGGAGCTTGTCAGGTATATAAGGCAAAAAGAAAAGACATCCAGAGACCTATCTATGTATACAGGGGTTAAGTGATAGAGATGAGGAAGAGTATGGAGAAGCCATTGGACAGGGGAGTCAAACAATATGCCTAGAGTTTGGGGGTACTTGGAAGACATGTGAAAAGTGGAGAGCTTGATGGGGCCCAGACCACAAAGAACATTATATGCCAGGCTCAGGTCATAAGGAGCCACGGGAATGCTTATAAGCAGAGGAGAAGCATAGTTAGGGGGGAGTTTGGGGAAGATAACGGTGCAATCATTCACTGTGGAATTTTAGATCTTCAGTTTAGGGCTTATGATTCTCTGGGCCTATTTTAAAACTTGCAAATTGAGATCAGAGAGGGAAATGATGCTCACAGCTGGTCAGAGGTGGGAGCACTTTCTCCCCCCAGCTCCTTCAGGGAGGGTTGTGCCTGACCTGGGATGTGTCTGCAGGTCTGTGAGGGAAGCTGTCCCACTTGGCTCCGGTTCCCACCCGCTGTGACATCCTCTGTTTCTCCCCTTCAGGTCTGCTCTGGAGTCACCGAAGACGATATGAGCGCCTCTCCTGACATTTTCTTTCCTGGCTCTGTGCCCCTGCCCATACCCCTTCCCCATGTGGAACGCATGTTTTCTTGTCTGGCTAACGGGTAAAAGGATAAATGAGGTGATGGCTGGCTCTGACTGTCAAGCATTCTGAAGTCTGCCCCAGCCCTCACAAACACCCTGAGGTGGAAGGAGGAAGACAGCTGCTACCAGGTCCACTAGTAGAAGCTGGCTCTTAGAGAAATGGGGAGACAGGGGCAGATCATCTCTCTCAGCAGCTCAAGTGTGGCTCTAGGTGGCACAGACCCCATTGGGACACTCAGTTTTCTCATTCTTGTCCCTCTTAATGTGCTCTAGGATCTTAGCAGCTATGTGAAAGTCTCCAGGCCACCTATTGAGGGACTCCTCACAACTTTGAGGGGCAGCCCTGGAGGTCAGATACCCCTGCTTGTCCCTGTACAGCCTCTGCCTGCCTGAGCCCAGCTGGTAGCAGTGATGGCTTGGCAGGCTAAAGCAGCAATGGCCCTAGGGCCCACTGGGTGCACAGGAGGGACAGGACTGAGTCATTGATCCAGCTCATAAAGACCCTTGAGCATGACCTCAGCCGGGCACTGGAGACTGGCACTTGGGAAGGGTCACGTGGCTTTGGTACTAGGCTAATTTTAGCTGAGAAAAGCACAGTCGTGTTAGAGTCAGTGTTACCTTAGAAACTCAACTCTCTCCACAGCTGCTTGGGAAAGGCCCAGGAAGCCTCAGGCGGGGATGGAGGCGCGCTGACTTGGTCAGCCAGCATGAATTGGAGCCATCCTGTGCCAGACCCTGTGGGAGACAGAGAAATGAGGCAAGCATGTTTCCTTTCTGTGTTTTCCTAACTGATATTAATGTGTGTTTACTGTTCAAATTTGTAAAACATAGAAGAGCCAAAATAGACAAGTAAAGTCCCTCCAAATACCACCACTGGAGGGAACAATTGCTAACATTTTGTTCTCCAGGAAGCCTTAATGTCATGCAGAGGTTCTTGGAGCCTGCAACATTAAGTGAAATAGTGTGTCATGAAGCCACTTTTACTGTAGGTTGATTGATATAAACAAGAGTTAAGTTCCTATGGTGTATTTCAGGTCACAAAAAAATTACCAAACTTCTAAATAAAGACCCAAAACACTTCTAATATTAAGCAATCATTTGTATATGTTCATTCATTCATTTCTGTTTCACTTATCCCAGTTCGGGGTCAAGCAGGTAGTGTGAGCCTCTCCTGGGAGCTCAGGCACAAGCAGGAACCCATGCTGAGCAGGACACACACACACACACACACACACACACACACACACACACAGAGTCAGACTGGGACAGTTGACACATGCCTCTTACCCTAAGTTGCACATCTTGGGATGGAAAAAACAACATGGGGAGAATGTGCAGATTCTGCACACAGTGGACCCAGGAACCCAGGTGGGAATTGTTTGCGCATATTTTTTCTCATCAACATTATAACAAATGATGTTTAAACAACAGGATGTTATTTGAGGACCTGCTGTATTTCCTTCAGTGTTGCTGTATCATATTTATATATGTGTGTATTTATAAATTACATAGCTAAACATATGTTTATATTACTTAATTTCTAAAAAAAGGATCCTTCAGTCCTCCAACAAGCGCTTGCTTGCTGATCACCTGCTCTGTGCCAGCCCGTGCTGGCAGCCGGGCACAGGTGGGTGAGCTGCTTGGGGTTCCTGTCTCACAAAAGTTGTCTGGAAGGACAACTTTGTCACCTGCCCTTCTTCAGGGTGTGTCTAACATTTTTTAAGTCATGATGTATTTATTGGTTGCCAAGAATGTCATCAAATAGATGGAGCGAGATTTATCAAGTCCTTTTGTTGCACATTTAAGCTGTTTCCCATTTTTTCGCTGTTGTAAATGGAGACCATCCCTGCAGCCATGGATTATGGTGGGCTGGCTCATCCCGCCTCCATTCCAGGCCTTTCCACGTGCCTTCCTGTACTGTAGGGGCTGGAAGGGTGAAAACTGCATCTCTGGAGTCCTTCCCAGGGAGGGTTCGGAGAACAGTTAGGTCGTGCCCATGAGGTGAATACGCATCCAGAGAGAAAGGAAAGCACTTGGCGAGATTCTGAAGACAAAGGGAGGAAATGGCCATCGTCTTCTAGCTTGGGTTGTTTCCTGCTGGTTGCGAAGGCGTTATGATTTTTGTAGTCTTGGACTCAGTATCTGGTGACCAGCTCATGGGTGCCCAGAGGTGGTGGTGGGAGCAGGGTCGGGTCAATCATCACATTTAATCTCTAGGTTAAAGCTAAAGTGATGAATTCTTAGAGACTACAGTGCCCAGGCTTCCGAGCCACAGAGGCAGCAGCCCCTGTGGGTAGGCAGCACAGAGGTGACAGGTGAGAGTCCTTCTTGGGGGCCCAGCTTCCTCCCTAGGCCTTTCAATAATTTTGCAAAACCCCAACTTCCTCAATGAAACTCTCTTCTATCTGAAATTGTAAATGTGGTTTCTGCTTCTTGCAACTGAACTGAGGGGTATAAACTTTATATTTGAAACTGCTGACAACTATTATCTCAGGATAAATTTCTAATCATGGAATCAATGATTCACCCTTTGATTGTTTGCATCATTTTATTGAGATAAACTTAGCAAGCCATAAACTTCATCCATTTAAAGTGCACAATTTAATGGTTTTTAATTGATTCCTGTGCATTAAACCTCTTGGACAATGTTGAATAGAAGTAGCAAGAGCTGACATAATTGTCTTATTCCTGATCTTAGGGGAAACCATATCTGGACTTATGCAGTAAGAATGATTTTAGCTGTGGGTTTTTCATAAATGTTTTTTATAACATGCACTTTTACGAAGACTCAAGCAATTTTTTAAAGGTTTTTGCTTTATTTTGTGTTCAAATCTCTTTGACAAGACAATCATCATGAAGGTGTAGCCTCCAGAAGTCACCAGACTCTCCAAGTGACAACTGATTAACAGAGAAAGAGAGAGAGAATCACCTCCTTTGATTTACTTACAATACCTTTACTCATGCAACTTCAAGTAGAACTGATTCTATGGTATGTGTAGTCATAATGTGGGTGTCTTTATGTGACCGAACTAAATTAGTGGTTCTCAACTTTGTCAGTCCAAAAATTCCTTCTAGCATTGTGATGTGTCATGTTGGCTGGGCCACTACCAGATATTTGCTCAAACATTATTCTAGATGTTTCTGTAGGGTATTTTTTAGGTGATATTAAATTTAAATCACCAAACTTTTAATAAAGCGGACTATCCTCCATAATGTGGGTGGCCTCATTTACTCAGTTGAAGGCCTTAATAGAAGAGAACTGACCTCCCCCGAGGAAGGGAGATTTATGCCAGCAGATTGCCTTCCTACTCAACTGCAAAACCAACTCTTGCCTGCTGGGCTAACCCACAGCAGCCTCCATAGTTATATGAGGGTCAGCTCCTTAAAATTACTTCCCTCTCTCTGTATAAACAGATAGATGATAGATAGATAGATAGGTACATAGATACATAGATAGATACATAGACAGATAGATCTATAGATGTAAGGCATCTCTGTCTATGAATATATCTATACATGTACCTATATCTTCTATTGGTTTCGTTTCTCTGGAGAGTTCTAATGTAAGCATAAATATCAAAAGTGTACATAAGCATAAGCTTGATGGATTTTCACTAACTGGACACCACAGATCAAAAAATAGGATGTGACCATTTCCCTCAGAGGGCCCCCTGCATTTCCATCCAATCACGAACCCCCAGATGTCACTGCTTTCCTGGCTTCTCATAGCAAAGATTAGCCTTGCTGTTTCAAAACCTTATGGAAATGGCCCCCTTCAGTATGTGCTCTTTGTACCTATATCTTCTTTCACTCAATTGCACTTCGCGATGAGATTTATCTGCATTGTTGTATGTGGTTGTAAATAGCTCGTTCTTGCTGTGGGGGCCTTGCATTGTGTGGCTCAGCTCAGTTTACAGACCCATTAAGCTTTGATGGGTGTTCCATGGCTTCCAGTTTGGGACTATGGCAAATATTCTTGCACATGTCTTTTGGTGAGCATGTGGAACTCTCTAGTTGGGTATAAATCCAAAAGTGCAGTTGTCAAGCCCCCTTTTTATAGCAAATATTTTATGATTCCTTTCACTTTAACATTCTGAAGTGAATTTCTTGGACGATAATCTATCAACACTCATATATACGTCTACATGATGCCCAGTCTGTATGTAAAGGAGGTATAAAGAGGAAGTAATTTATAATAAAATTCTGTGTGTTTCAGTAGGTTCTTGGGTCCAACTAACCAGGAAGACATCATAACCAGTACCTGCCCATAATGAATAAGAGCCAAAATTGCCTGTAATGATGACATTTGGATTCCTGAGATGTAACTGGATCAGGCACCATTATGCATGAGTGCAGGAAAATGACAGGGCAGGAGGTGCCAGTGGAAATGAAGATAAAAACTGCTGTTAGAGCAAGACATGGCAGACCCTATTTATTTATGAAGAGGGAGAGGGAGAGGGGGAGGGGGAGAGGGAAGGGAAGAGGACTGGGAGGGGTGGGGAAGGGGCAGGGA
>PVIJ01003603.1:0-44380 GCA_004024925.1 Scalopus aquaticus
TACGGGTGCATGTATCCTTTCGGGTTAGTGTTTTTGTGTCCTTTGGGTAAATTCCCAAAAGTGGGATTGCTGGGTCGTATGGGAGCTCCATGTTTAGCAGTTTGAGGAATCGCCATACAGCTTTCCATAGTGGTTGGACCAGTTCACATTCCCACCAGCAGTGTAGAAGAGTTCCTTTTTCTCCACATCCTTTCCAGCAGTTGTTGTTGCCTGTATTTTTAATGTGTGCCATCCTCTCAGGTGTGAGGTGATACATGAAAAAAATGCTCAACATCACTTATAATCAAGGAAATGCAAATCAAAACTACTGTGATTCTAATGTTACGAACAAACTTCATCTTTTATGTTATAAAATATGAATTTATGTTGTGTTTATTCAGTTTCATGAACTGCTCTCGCAAGTATTTTCATTACATAGTTTCTTTACTCTGAAGTGGTTTGTGACCTGCGTGAAGTAATTATCATGGCAAGTATCCACCTTACTAGTTATTAGAAACTAAAACCTCATATAAAAGGTGACCTTTATTATTCACATTGGACACCTTTATTATTCACTTTAGAATCAATGATATATTATTTAGCTACTGTAGTTTATGACACTATCAGGTTTCCTCTATTTTGAACAAAGAAACTCATGTTTTTCTTTCCTAGTTTCTCCCTTATGACAAGAGAATTTTTGTCAAGGATCACGTCACCACATCATTTATAAACTCATTATAAAAGGGACAGAATTCCATTCTGAATGTATGAATTCAGAACGGGGGGCTTTCAAACAGAGTGGGATTTAGAGGTGTTTCCGAACCAAAAAAGCCAGAACAGTAAAGTGTTGGCAAAGATAACTGATGATTCCTTTAGCTGTGAGAGTAAAGGACCCATTGGGGTCTTTACCCAAATCTTAAGAGTGATATTTATAATGTTCAAATATTACTTAAAACCAAAAAGGTGATTTACACAGAAATGCAGAACAAAGTGGTTTTGGTTAAAATTGTTTCTTTATATCCCTTATAACTCTGATTTTGAAATACTATATATAATTAGAAATATTCTGTGAATTGTGTTACGGTAACATTTCAAAACACAGAGAAAGTGAGTATGAGTCCATATGACATGTCCTTTACCAATATATTGTGCTTTGCTTAAAAAATATTTTTTACTTTTAGCAAACAGGCGGTAATAAATTCATTGTCCACTATCAGTTACATAGTATCTACCAATGTGGATATAATTATCTGCTAGTTTGAAGCATTCTCAAGTATATATCTGCCTTTGTTGTGCTTGGGATAAACTATTATGATGTAATAACAATTGTAGCATATGCATAAAATAAAATCTTTTAAAAATTATTTAACAGGTTTTTTTTTAAAGATGTTGGCAAATTATTTTGCATCATTTTACTGGAAACAAAACATCTCTTATCTCTATAAAATACAAAGGTCTGAAAAAAATCTAATGATAACTTTTGTTCAAATTTTTAACAAAAATGTCTGGGTATTTTTACTTTTATTTTTATTTTAGTCAACTATTCTCATGGAAGTTTTATATTAAGTCATTTGTTAGCTTATTTTAGCTATTTAATTAAATGTATCTTTAAGTACAACATATACGAAATAAATTCCTAAAAATACTAAACCAGAAAGGTAGAAAATTCTGTTTCTATGGAATTCTTGTTATAAATATGTACATATAAATTTTAATCAGTGTTTAAAATATCAGCCTGTTAAGGCCTGAGTGGAATTTGATTTCTATCCAAAAATATCGCCACTAAATATATGTGTGTGTGTGTGTGTGTGTGTGTGTGTGTGTGTATGCTTCATTCATTTATTGTACATATCATTCAGTCTACATGTATGATTGGAATTTTTTTATTGTTATAAATGATACATGGTGATAAACATGGGGTGACAACTATTGCAAAGGCAAGCTATTTTGATTTTTTATTCTATAGATAAAAAGGTTTGAATTGAGTCTGAAGCAATTTATGATACTATAATGGAAGTGCAAATTTTAAAATAGTCTGTTTCTCATACAGAATGTTCTAATGTCAAAGTGCTAGGAAAAAGGGGGAGGCAGTATCACTATTTTGATGGTTTAACTAAGCAGCCTGTTGGATAACGTAAAATGGCAAACTTTTACCCCAACACCGAGCACTCAGAAGTTCAACTTTGCAACCTAGCACACATCCCAGCATCAGCCCTGCATGTCATATGATATGCCGGTTAAATCAACACCCAGTGAAAATTTTCCAGTCCAGGGGACTACACATGTAAAAGAGATAAGTAACAGTATTTTTTTTTTCATCCTATTACTTTATAATAGGCACAACTTAGTTCTATGTGGAGAACTAAGAATTCTATGTGGAGATCCCATTATGAACAAATTATGGAAATGCTGAGTTGTTGAGAACATGCTATAGGTGGCCTGGGCTCAACTTGGATGGGAGAGAGCCCTGCACAAAAATTTATTCTTATCACAGGGTCTCCAAGGTGATTATCAGGTCAAATTTTCCAATATACTCAAGGCACTGAATTTTCAGTTCTAGAGTCACTCCCTCTTCTCATTTGCTGTCTTAATACCCCAAAACTCCCTATTATATATGTAATAATAGACCACACTAGATAAACCCCACAGGCCACCTCTTTTCCTGGATCTGCTTGAACCTTTCCCCTTGAAACTACTAAAAATTGCCATTCTAAGACAATTTAAAGTTCAGCTACACACTTAAAGACAATTTGGTGGGGTAGTGTTACAAGAACAGATCAGCTAACCATTTATTTCTAAACAATGATAAAAATTACCTAATAATTTCAATTTTGTATTTAAGCACCTTCTCTCTCAATATTTTCCCTCCTCTGATCTTTTATGCCAAATCTTCCTTATCTATGATGAGTGGTCTTTTGTTTTCTTATAAAGGCCATTGTGTGCATTTGAGGATGAAGAACTTGTCCTTTTCTTGCTGGCTCAATTTGATGTAAAATAATTCCATGTTTTAAGAACCCTGTGATGAGCCCAAAGTGATAAGAAACAAATATGTCTGGTCAATATTCAGTGGATACTTGAGACTTGCCAACAGCCACGTGATTAAGTTTGGAAGTGGATCCTCCCCTAATTGAGCTTCCAGAGCTGTGTTATTGATACCTTGACTGTAAACTTGTTAGAAACCCTGTGCCAGAGCATTCAATGAGTCTACTCTAATTAAGCCATTCATAACCCACAGAACTGTGAAATAATAAAATATGGGATAACTTGTTACCCAGCAATATTTAAACAATGTGACTTACCTAAGGGAAAAACTTTATTTAAACTGAGATATACATTATTTGAAGGAAATAGTCAAGTATACACTAAGAGAAGGACATCTGAGTTAAATAAACAGCTAGAGTAAAGATATCTGAGGAATTACAAATAAACTGCATTCAAAACTGGAAAGTTTATATGGTTCATACACTGTAGTAGAAAATAAAAGTGGTGTGATGTGAGGGTGAATAGATAGAGGATGATTTATATAAAACTGTAAAGGCCATAGCTATGGGTTTGGATTTATTCCAAGTTTGGCAGAAAGTCAGTGATGGATTTTCAACAGGGGAGAAATTTATCTTAAAAATTTTACTCTTGCTGTTTTTAGAGGATGAATGGAGGAAGGGGGCAAGGAAAAGGGGGACAGTTAACATAGGGATCTTTTAGAAAGCCCTGAGAGTAGTCCTGGAGAGAATGATAGAAACTTAAGATTGCAGTGTTGGCAAGATGTAAAAAGATTTGAAATAGATTTCGGAGGTTGTGCCAGGAGGACTTGCTGGTAAAATGAATACATAAGATTATTGGTTAGTGCTATTAGAATGAAAACTCACTCTACTTCAGTTACCCAAGTAAAATGCAAACTTCTATGGCCACAAATCTCATTTTATACTTCTATCAGATTCACACAGTCACTAATATAGTTTTGTTGAATATATGATATTTGTATATGGATTGAATACACCTCTTTTTTTCTGATAATGATGGGGTCTTCTCAATACCTTTCATGAGTTGCTATACATTGATATTTCTGCCAGGAATGACAAACACCAATTAAAAAAAGAACAATTACTAAACATTTTCTGGTTTTGAAGGAATTTAAAAGTGAATGGGGGATATGTAAGATAATGAAGGCAGTTAAAGAAAGAACCAATTATATTGTATATATTGATTGGCCTCCATAATGATCGTTTCGTTACCACAACATCTCGACATTCCCTGGTCTCCCCAATGGTATATTTTACCCACATATTCGGATTGACTCTAAATCATTAGGTCCAAAGTTTCACCTAAATGCAAAATGTTATACATGAGCCTTAATAAAATTAAATAAGGTTCCCCAAAGTGCTATTGATTTTATCTTAATCTCCATACAGGTTTTCTTCCCTTGTGTTTCTCTTCATGTATTTTCAATCAAATACTGGATCTGTGTTTTATAGCCTTCAGAAACTTCCACTTAAATCCATATGTGACATTTGCCCCTGATATTAATTTGAATGAAAATTTCAGCATGGACTATAAAAGAAGAAAATATTTGCTACCGAGCTGCTTGAGCACTTAATCAAAAGCTTTCAAAGATTAAATACAATTTACATATGCCACCATTTGGTGGTGTGAGCTTGAGTATTTTCAGATGCCTCCATTTCATTTGGTGTCATCTCTTCACAATAATAATCACTCAGCTGTTTTCTATCAACCTTAGATTTTTGATTGGAAATATGATTCAGTCTAATGCCTTTCCTTGGATTTCGCAACTTTGACAAATCAGGAACCAACTTGTGTTTTCTTTCTCTTCCTTAAAATAGTTTAAGGTTAACTGAAATTTATAATATGTCTTTCCTAGCATGAGGCCACACTGCAATATCAAACTCCTTTGGAAAAGTAATTTATTTACCAGAGAAGACTTTGTCTTCCTGTTGCATCTTAATAATCAGCTTTACATATCTCAATTAGGACTTCAAATATGCAGTATATGTCCATACTGGAATTCCTTTGATTTTGCTTAAAATGTCACTTAGTATAATTTTCAGCATTTTATTAACTAAGTGCCTGCTAAATGTGGAAGTGAATGTTTTTTCTATAATTGTTTTAAGCTTTCAGTAATAGAAAATTTGTGCTAGTGTCAATGACAATAAAATTAGTGAGAAGCATTAACTGTAAAGTTCAAATTAGCATTATGATTATATATCTAAGCAATGTTTGCCAGAAGGAAGCGTTGGGATATTTGTAATGATTTCTAAATACTATAACCTCACATCAATGTCATGTTCACTATAGAAGAACTTAGAATTAGGTGAATTTTTGGATCCAGTCAAAGAGAATTTAATTATTGCAACTTTTGCAATACTTAATTATTGCCATTCTTTTCTAGTTCATTAATTTATTCATTCAATAGGCATTTTTGGAACATCTATGATATTTAAATCATTTTTGCAATAAAATGAGGAATATAAATATGGATGAGCTTTTAAAAAGCTTATAATTTATGAATAAAGATAATACATAAAAATATAATAAGGCAGGTTAAAAATGATAAATCCTGAACAGATGAAATATGAAATTGTGGCATTCTATAGAAAATGGAGAGTAGCTGCTCTCATGCAGAAGATGTAACACTGAATTATAATTCAAGAGTGCTGGATTCAGATCTCAGGCATTACTCTTGCTATTTGTAAGTATTTTTTTCCTGACCCTCAGCTATCTACAAAATTAATTTAAGAACAAACAGTAGCAGAATATCAATTAAGAAATGCATTATTATTATTAGCCAGCCACTTTCCCCACTGTGTACTAATTATTTTTAATTATCTGTAAGGGCAGAATGTATTATTATCTATATTTTATACTACAAACAGTAGCTTATAGTTATTATATGATCTTTTAAAATGACTACCAAAATGTGAATAAAATAAGATTAGAAATCAAGTCTATGTAACACTAAATGCACACACATTTACTGCCCAGCAGTGCAATACACACATTAAATTTGGTTACTGCTACTGTTATTACTCTGTATCATGATTTTTCTCCCTCTCTGCTTCATTTAACTGTCTACTCTTAAAGTGATCATTAAAAACGGGTTGGTTGAGTTGTATATAATGTAATTATTAAATATCTTAACTTGTGCAGATTAAATTTTAAAAAGTTTTAAAGTAGCACTTCACATGGGAATATTAAAATTTCTTTTTTAATACACGTTTTTGAATACATATTTGTATATTGTGTACATATATACATATACTTTTAAAAAATATTACTATAAGATTTCAATGTAAAAATTATTACTACTTATATCATAAGCTTTATATTAAACAATAGTTCGTTGTTCTTTTTTTACCTAAAAATCCACAAATATTCCTAACCTATTTTATGATTCTTCCAATGTTGCTGATACAGAACAACCTAGTCCCTTATCATTATGAATGATGGTGTCAAAAATCATTTTAGAGGTAGTTATCTAACCTCATTCAATGTTAATTAACTCTGAATTCTTATGTTTTTGCTGTTCGATCTTATTTTCAAACTTTTAATCTATGAATCCTTCAGGATCACCCTTTCCATGTCTTTTCAAACTTTGAAAACATCTAACTAAAAACAGTTCCCTAATTCTAATTTTTCCAATGGAAAATATATCACAAGGATAGTATTTCACCCTGCGTATAATAAACTCCAGCTCACAGGGACACATCTTCACTTCTTGTTCACAAAAATCTCTTTCACTTTACATTTTTTTCTCTTTAAATTTTGGAGAATTGTATAGTAACTGAATTCCTCATTGTTCTTCTAAAAAACATGTATAGATCAGACAAAAACATAGTGAACTTTGTTCCAATATAAAGTATCATTTTCATTTAATTATTCTTCATTGTATCACTAGTTTAGGTTTTCTTTTCAAAATAAACATTTAAATATCAAATCAAATTTAATACTTTTAATAATAAAAGATGATTTATCTTCAGAAATCTTTAAATATGCAGATGAGTACAAAATATTCATCTTCAATTTTATGACCTTTCCATGAAAAACCAAAATCTAATAAAATTGTTCTTACATTTTTATTAAATATATAAGACCTAATACTATAATCTAATAATTAAGAAATAATGAAATTTATTTTCCTGTGAATTATAACCTTATTAGTATTGATTCACTGCTTGAACATTTCTATAATGAACTATGAATCGTGCATAAGAATTTACAAAATTACGACTGTTTGTACTGCAGTAGGTCCTCCTGTTGTTTTTTAGGCAGATGTTAAGTGTATTCCACAGGCAAATGTACTTGGCAATGTTGCATACTCCATAGCTCCCCGTAGGAAATTTACAATATGCATTTGTATAGCCAAGCCTTGCAGACATCCTGGTGTAAAGAGACTTGTTTTGCTTTGTTTAACACACCATTGTCAAATTTATTTGAGACAGAACTGTACCATAAAATATGGAAAATGCAGAATTGGTCATCAGAAAGAATGCATTAAAAACCTAGACACTTCATTTCCTATATGCATGCCACATGCATTAGAGAAAGTTTATTCTCAGAATTACTTTAAGTAACATGTTTTTGTCAGAAAATGTATGGTCTCAAATATTTTACAATGTTGTGCTTAATGAAGGTCTGGACTAAGTAATAAATTAGTTTGATAAAAAAATATCTTAAGTATTTAGAGAAATAATGTTAGATAGCACTTTAGATTTGGTTAACAATGCTTCCGGAACTGACAAGTCTGTCAATTGTCCCTCAACTTTATGGGTAAATTATGTCACAAATCTTTACACATGGTGATAGAAGAGTGATATTTTTCCATGGGCTGTGTGTTGGTCTAGTTCTAAAAGGAGTCTCTTTCAGAATACATGAAATTGTAAGCTTTGCACAATCAACAGACTACCAAAATTTAAAGATTTTGTGTGGCATGCTGAACTGACAACAATCTCATTTAGGAAGAGTAGGTAATGATATTAATAACTACCACTTGTCAGTGCTAACCATGTGTCACACAGTGTTCCAGCCAAGACTGTTCAAGGGAAAAAAGGGGTACCACTTTTTTGGGCTGATGTTGGTAAAGTGCCACACTGTTTTCCTCCTAGCATCTACATCACGGCTCTTATTTGTAACTAGTGCTACTGTGATAATCTGACTTCAGACGAAATTATAACTACTTTGTAACTCAGCACCTGTCACACTGTAAAGATATATGGGGAAAGGGAAAAAGGAGTGATAGAGATTTTTAAAGACTTTTTTTCTGTTAGACAGTTCTTCCATCTTCTCAAACTACATACCACATACCTTTTATATATTGTATTTTGTTGTAACAGAGAAACAGTATCCAGTGTCACAATAGCATCACGGGAATTAAAGAGAATTTATCTCTTTCCTGCCTGCCAAGAACTCAAATTGAAGCCTATATCATTCATGAACTAATAAGTAAAAGAAGATTTCTCGAGGCTATCTCAATTCTCCTTCCATCTTCTCTTATTTGGATCACTAAGCATTTGTTTTATTTGTTCATTGAAAATGTTTTTCTTACAGAAAAATTTCTGTAATAGAATAGTTCCAAAACACTATATTTTTTTTATTATAGAGGTTATTTTAAAACTTTACCAAAATTTACCATGTCAGTCTTAAGGGGCTGATGGCTATTCTAATAAACATCTACCTAAAAGTATAGTTTCAATGTCCTAAGAAGCCTGTCTCTCTGATTATAAAAGAATGTGCTGCGTATTTTCAAATTAACCTGGTGATGTTCTCAATATAAGATGAAGAGCATAGGCATCTGTTTTTCAATGAGATCTCAAACCTGGATCTCAGGTTTGCAAACTGTATAAACCATTAGTTGGACTTTAACAAGAAAAAAAAAAAAGTGCTAACCAAGAACTGCAAGTTATAGTTTTAAGATCAGGCCTCCCTGGTGGTGCAGTGGTTAAGCGCTACACTGCAGAGCTGTCCGCAGCTGCGGCAACTCGAATTTGACGCCCGAGGGGAGAATCCCACATGGCATGGCAGACCTCTCCTGCCTCGCCTGCTGCTCCCCTCAGCAATGCAATTCCCTCTATCTTCCTGTTCTGCTTCCCACTCTGTCTCTGGTGAACCCTCTCACCACCCACGCCTCTGACCTGTACTCCAGC
The DNA here is from genome assembly GCA_004024925.1 of Scalopus aquaticus. NCBI lineage: Eukaryota > Metazoa > Chordata > Mammalia > Eulipotyphla > Talpidae > Scalopus > Scalopus aquaticus. The sequence continues at coordinate 9,135 of PVIJ01003603.1, forward strand.
TTGCATGCATAAATAAATAAATCTTTAAAAAAAAAATCACAGCAAGATCTGCATTATAATCTGATGTTTAGCTTTTTAATGTTGTGACCATGGGTAGGTCACTTATCCTCTGCCAGTTTCAGTCTCCTCATTTGTAAAATGAGACCATTATTAGTCATGTATATCTAATGATTGAAGGGAAAGCTGATTTGTGAAATTTCAGTCATTTTGCAAACCATCTGCTGGTTTTCAAAATATACACACAATGGTACTTGTTAAAATGAATAGTAATTTATTTTTAATAAAATTAATTTTAAAAATATTAATAGTGGGCCTCCCTGGTGGCGCAGCGGTTGAGCGCTGCACTGTGGAGCTGTCCGCAGCACAAGATGCGAGTTCGACACCCAGCCGGGGAGAGTCCCACATAGTGCAGCAGACCTCTCCTGCCTCACCCGCTGCTCCCCTCAGCAGTGTATTTCTGATCTGCCTGTTCTGCTCCCCACTCTGTCTCTGGTGGGCCCTCTTGCCACCCCACGCCTCTGGCCTGTACCCTAGCTTGTATGCATAAATAAATAAATCTTTAAAAAAATATTAATAGTAACAAGAGGCAAAAGACTCTAAAGATTGTTTCAGATGCAATTTCAAAACAAGGTCCACATATTTCCAATGGTGTGGTTAAAGTAAAACTGATGCTACAATAAAACTAAACCTAACTGATCTAGATTCAAACACAATTAATTAATAACTAACACATTTTCTTGTGATATATATCTTCATTATTGTTGAATTAAAAATTTAAAAAACAAGTCCAATCTAAATAGACTTCAGAAGATATCAAAGTATATCCACCAAAGATTAAAACATTTAAAATTCCCATCTGCTGGTTTTCAATCAGGACTAGATTCACTCATATCATTTCTGATACCAGCTCCAGAAGTTCAGGGATGACAACGGGAAGAGAGCTCAATGGAAAAAACTACTAGCCTGGGACAGATTAAATAATTTTGTGGAAAACTCCATTCACAGAAAATGTGTATTTTTCTCCAATGTGGTTTAGTTTAGTTTTTGTTTTTTTTTTTAAAGTGACTTTTAAAAAAAGCATATATATATAAAAATTTGTTTCGGAGAGTCTCATTTTCTTAAGTTGCAGTCTTTAAATAAGACTTAGATACTTTCAATATTTAAGTGATTTTCATTTTTTTTTAAGATGTGTTCATTTATTTTTTGTATGGAAGAACTGGGGTATAGACCAGAGATGCAAGTGGTAATAAGATTCACCAGAGACAGAGTGGGGAGCAGAACAGGCACACTGATTGAAATATACTACTGAGCAGAGCAGCAGGTGAGATGGGAGAGGTCTGCTGTGCCATATGGGTTAGTTCCCTGGCCAGGGTTTGAACTCAGGCTGTAGCATTGAGAGTGCTGAGACTTAACCCCTAGGATACCAGGGAGACCCCAGATTCCTGTTTTTTTAATACAAATATTTCTCTATTATTTATCAATATCTTTTCAGCTTAGAATTTTATTAGTATGTTCAGGCTATAATAAAATATCTTAGACTATTTAGCTTAAATAGTAAAAATTTTTTTTTACAGATTTTTTTACAGATCTAAAGGCTGAAAGTACAAGATGAAGGTGACAGAAAGGTAGATTTCTGGTGAGTCCTGGTGGTAGATCATCATATTCTCACTGAGTGTTCACATAGTCTTTATCTGAACATGAAAAGAATGACAGCAAGCTTTTTCTTATCTCTGCTTATAAGGACACTAAACATGATGTATTAGTGCCCCACTCAAAGATGACCTCGTTCAACTTGAATTGCTTCTTCAGAGGTCTTGTTTCCAAATACAGTTGCACTAGGAGAGGAGGGATTAGGGTTTCAACATATAAATTGGGATGGGTGTAGGGGAGGAGAACAAAATCATTTAGTACATATTAAATGGAAATTTTTCTTTTTTACTTTGCATGCCTTCATTTGATCCTTTATTTATTTTTTTAAATTTTTTTTTAAAGTTTTATTTATTTATAAATGCAAGCTGGGGTACAGGCCAGAGGTGTGGGGCGGCGAGAGGGTTCACCAGAGACAGAGTGGGGGGCAGAACAGGCAGATCAGAAATACACTGCTGAGGGGAGCAGTGGGTGAGGCAGGGGAGGTCTGACACACCATGTGGGATTCTCCCTGGCCGGGTGTCGAACTCGCTGCCAACAGCTCCACAGCGCAGCGCTCAACTGCTGCGCCACCAGGGAGGCCTGATCCTTTATTTATATAATAAGCCATCTCTCAAAATCTACTATATTCTCCTCATTTTGTTATATCCTAAGGACAAAACCAAAAATATATCCTTAAGAATTCACGCTAATGGTGACAATTATATGACAACAGAGATGAAAACCATGAAAATTCTCTCCTTTGTAAAAAAGAAAATTCAGCACAGAAGTGAATTCTATAATGAAGGAAAATTAAATCACCAACAGTGAAATTTATAAAACTAATGCAGACATATTGCTAGCCAAAACCAAATAATAGGTACTCTCCTGCCTGAAACAAACAAAAATCAAGAAAAGTATATTAGGGTCTCCCTGGTGGCGCAGCGGTTAAGTGCTGCACTGTGGACCTGTCAGCAGCAGTGAAGCAAGTTCGACGCCCGGTCAGGGAGATTCCCACATGGCTAAGCAGACCTCTCCTGATTCTCGCACTGCTCCCCTCAGCAGTGTGTTTCTGTAAATCTGCCTGTTCTGCTCCGCACTCTGTCTCTGGTGAACCCTCTCGCTGTCCTATGCCTCTGTACCCCAGCTTATATGCAAAAATAATCTTAAAAAAAAAGGGAAAAGAATGTTTATCAGGTAATTCAAGATAGTGATTTCAAAGAAATGGGAAAAGTATGAGGTGTGTCCTATGATTTCCCAGTTTACTGCTATGATTGAATTTCCAGATCATGACACTGGCAAGGAAAACTCAGACATACTCTGGCAGACTCTGAGTTTCTTTATTTGAAGCTGAAAATTTGGAAAGACCAAGGTAGCTAGAGATCATAAGATAAATGCTAAAGAGGTAGAATTACAGAGAGAGAGAATGCCAGAAGACTGAATACTTGTGTATTCAGCAGAGTATTGATCATCTCATAAATATGAAATAATACAAGATTGGAGAAAAGTAGGCAGTAGGCAAGCAAACCAAAAAAAATTAAATGTAACAGTACCAAGCGCTCACACAGGGCATTGGTAATAGTGGCTATCCCCATCAGGACACTACAAGTTCTTATAAATCCAGGGTATTGTAGCAAATGCTTAGAAAGTGGGCACCAGATACTCAGTACTGGACATATTGAGCCCTAGGTATTAGGCAAGGCACTGATCCAGTTAATCTCAACAAATTTTAAAAGCAAAAGACAACAGGACCAAATAGTTTCCAATAATTTTACTAAATCCTACAACAGAACTAAGAAAAATTAGGAATTCAAGAATATTGAGGGCCACAAAATGGTACAATTTGTTATGGCTATAATCCATTGAAAAATTATTCATGCAAAACAGGAAAATATGTCACTCCCATGAGAAAAATAAGTGGAACCTGTTTCAAACAGACACAGAATTAGGAGATAAGGACATTAACAGTGTCACTATACTCATATTCTACCTGTATGTATTCTATATGTTGAAAATCAAAATATAGGAATAAATATTATTTTTGAAGTACTATGTTAAATTTCTACAGGTAAAAGTTAAAGTCTCTAAGAGGAAAAATACATCAGATGTGATTCATGACATGTCAAGCATTGCATGGAAAAATATTAATGATATTGAAGGCATTAGAATAGAAGCTATCAAAAATAAAACCCATAAAATAATTCCAAAACTAAAAATATAGTAAGTGAGCTGTGGAACCATTTCAAATGGTCTAATAATTGAAAACTCTGAGAGGAGGGGGTCACAGGTATAATAGCCAAGCATATCGCAAATTTAATTTTAAAAAAATATAAACCCACAGATGCAAGAAGCCCAATGAACCTCAAGTACATATGCACACACATTCTCACTCCAACATGAAAAAAAACCACATTAAGATATATCATAGTTTATTTGGTCAAAATCACTGCTAAATAGAAATCCTTTAAATAGGAGATGCCAAAGGGATACAATACCTACAAAGGAATAAAAATAAGGATGATAGATTCTTGTTGAAACAATGCAAGTGAGAAAATAGTACAGAAATATCTTTAAACTATGGAAATTTATTTCAGTCTACAGTTTTGTATGAAGCTAAAGACTGTCTCAGCATACAAAAGATATAATCATAAGATTAACAAAGCCAAACTTGAAAAAAAGTCCTTTATATCTTTATTTTTAATAGTCAAAGAAATAAAAGCAATACAAATTTCCATTAACGGAAATATTTCTGTACATAGTCCTATAACATAATGTTATTTCTATGCAATGGAATACTACTGAGCAATGAAAAGAATTGAACAAATGATACACACTAGAACTTGGATGAGTCCAAAAATAACCACACTCAGGAAAAGAAAACAAAAAATGGGTACTTTATGATGCCATTTATATAAAATTTTAGAAACTGAAAAACTCCATGGTGGCAGATAAATCATTGTCTGAGATGAAATAAGGAAGAGAGGAGTGAGATGAAAGGATAACATAGACCCAAAGAGACTCTGGGGCCTTACCCTGATTGCATTAATGTTTTTACTAGTATATATTTACCTCACAACTTGTCAAATTATTTATATACTTAGAAATGTATAGTTTAATGTGTATCAGTTAAATAGTCATGAAATTGTTTAAAAAGTACGATTCAAAATCCTAATAACAGTATTTTTTGCTTTAGTTTGATAATTTTCATTTCTTCTATTGTCTTATGGGCAGGATGTTCATCTACTGTTTAGATTCATATCAGTTTTACTACAGCTACACTTTATTTCAAAAAAGATTATTTCAACTTTAGTTTCAAAATTATAAAAAAAAATGGCATATATTTAACTCATATTTAAAGAGTCTCATGTTTTCTTGGTTTCTTCTAGGTAGTTATTTTATTGCATCCTCAAAGGCTATTTTAATAATCCACAGCCTTAATAACAATCTGTGACTACCAATCCCACTAGTTTGCTATGAAATATTTCAAATGTTGAATCCGACCCTATGGTAACTCAATGCTTCCTTAATATTCTCTTAATCCAATTTTAATTTCTAAAACAAATGTCAATGAAGTATTAATTATAATTACGTATAATAGGTATAAATGTGTTTATGCATATTTAAAATATACTCTATCTTATATACACATAGATGGTAGTATATTAATTTAAGATAAGTGAAGGGCAGAGTTCCTTTCTGGAGGCTCCAGGGGAGGGTAATTTTCCTCACATTCATGTTGTTCGCAGAAGTCAGTTCCTTGCCATAATAGAACTGAGATCTCTGTTCCCTTGATATTTGTCACCTGAGGACCTTTACTATTTTCTGAATGTCCTCTGCAATCCTTGACTCATGGTCCCCTGCATTTACCAGAACCAGGGTTTTGTGTCTTTCTCTTGCACTGAATTGCTTTGTTGGTCTCTTCCCTGTCATTTTTAAAGGCTCATGGAATTACATTGAATCATCCAGAATAATATTCCTATTAAGGTCTACTCATTAGAAATTTTAATTATATCTTAATTCCCCACATATGTATATATATTGTGTGTATGACATGTATTACTTAGAAAGGTTTCAATGAGACACTATTATCAAAAAGATTAAGTCTACAGCAGTTGCTTATTAAACGAGCATTTGTCTTTCCTACTTTATATGGAGAAGACTAACCAAATGCTTTGTTTTTGTTGAAGCTAATGAAAAATAACTTCAGCCGTGAAATAAAAGTGTTTGGTTATCCCATAGGATTCTTAATTTGAATGAATTGGTGAAGGCATAAGTATTCTTTTTAAAATATCTTAACTATGAGAGTTTTCCCTTAGAAAAGTTAAATTTTAAAATTTCCATTTAGTGTATTCCATTTAGTCTAAATACAAATCAGGATAATTTACAAATGTAAAATTCCATGTGTTTTTAATATTATACTTTTTTTGAAACAGTTACCTAGGGATGTTCTTAAGGATTACCAAACATAAAACTTTGTGTATCGAATGTTTGTCTTTAATTATAAAATCTACTCTTCAAAGGAAATTCAGTCTAATCAAGAGATTGCTTTTCATTCCTCAATTTAAATGCTTTTCCAAATTTCAGTTTGACTGAGAACCTTTCTTTTGTTTTCATCAAGAAAAGCTAAGAATTTGGACAAAGTAGCTATTTCAGGCCATGTTTAAGCTCAAATCTGAAAAAGCATACCTGATCAAAAAATGTTCAGGCAATGGTAACTTGAGTTTTCACATACTGGTGGCAGACATTTGGCATTTAAAAACCAAATTTTTAAGACTGAAATTTCCTATGTTTCTAGAACATCAGAGCCTGCCTTATTTCCTCCTTCCCTTTTTGTTCACATAAATGTGAATGATGTCTGTGTTCTTCTCCTCCTCAAGCAGTTTCTTGTTCCTTCTTTGAAATTTGGTCACATTTCATGTAATCTAGACTGTAACACAGAGAAATGTCTTATATTTGCATTTCTCTGCAAAATGAAAAATGATGCTGTAACTGTCATAATTTAATTCAGAGTGATACACAATGTGTTTTTAAAAACATTTTGGAAATAACACAAATGAAGACATAATATACTGGCACAGTATGATGGATGTCTTCTAACGCAATTAAATTTGAGTTTTTAAAATTTGACAAAGTGAATACTTGCTCATAATTTAGCGAAAGTATTAAACATTAAGTATGATGATCTCAGGCACTTTTTGTCAAGAGATGTTTTTTTCAGATCTTCACAAACCACTTATTAAGACAAATGGTCATGTCATATCTTATATTTGTGAGAGTATATGCTATTCTTGCTATAAGACAAACCAAATCCAACTGAATGTGCCTTGAATTAGAAAGAATGATGCCAGCAAATTTTAAGATTAAAAGATAAATTATAAAAGCACTCAATATAGTTTCAGATGATAATATTTTATAATGATAATCTTTTACATAAATTTTATTATTCTTTTAATCTTTGTTATGTATGACTTGTACTTCAATTAATATCAACTATAATGAGTTAGCTGTGACATGTTCAATTTAGTATTTTCTAGAAGTATAGCACTCTAGACTGATATCTACAGAGTTACAAATTGTATGGCACAGAATCATAAAACAGTAAATTGGAAACTGAGCCTAGAAGTCTGCAACTGCTAACAGAAAAAATGAACATCACATCTTATTTTACATTATTTTCCCAAATCTCTATCATCAGATATTAATTACTTTTAGTCACACAATATTTCATCCTCTAATTTGAGTTGTTTTTATCTTTCAAAATTTTCCAGAATATAATGTAATTGCAGAGTGCTTGGCATGACAGAACTGATCTTCCTACAATTGGTTATTTTACATTTCAGGGACGATCAAGTACTCTTATTAGTGTAATCTACTTAATTCTGAATCACATTATTTTCATCATTCAACAACTCTGAACTCAGGATGTATCTTACATAAAGTAGGTGATGGGCAGGATGACTGCTATTACATATACATATACACATACACACACACATAGACACATACATACATACATATACATATGCATATACATACTTATACATATGCTTCTGAGAGTGGACATTGGCAGCTTGGGAGAAAAATTCTGCCAGTAACACTGGAGCAATAAAGAAAGGCACCAAGAATGGTATTATGTGATGAAAACAATAATTGGTAACGATGAGCCAAAAGGGATTTGAGAATGTCAGATTCTGAATTTGAAGAAACTTTTAGAATGTATTAACCAATTTATTTTTGCTTGTTTTCATTTATCTTTATGCACATCAGAACTCAGAGGAAGTAAACTGGCTTCACAATCACCTGTATATTACACATCTTTTTCATAAATTTAATTCACCAATAGCTGTAGGTAGGGTGTTCCCAGTTATGGTATCAAGAGCGCCTCACTTTTGGGCCTCCCTGGTGGCGCAGTGGTTGAGCGCTGCGCTGTGGAGCTGTCAGCAGCGTGCGATACAGGCTCGACACCCGGCCGGGGAGAATCCCACATGGTGCAGCAGACCTCTCCTGCCTTGCCCACTGCTCCCCTCAGCAGTGTATTTCTGATCTGCCTGTTCTGCTCCCCACTCTGTCTCTGGTGAACTCTCTTGCCACCCCACGCCTCTGGCCTGTACCCCAGCTTGTATGTATAAATAAATAAATCTTTAAAAAAAAAAAGAGTGCCTCACTTTTACAATGTAAGAATATGTTCGCTTTGCTGGGGTTTGTTACTGCTGTTTTTCAAGTAATTTTATATATGCATGCTAAAGTGTCTAAAGGTGCAATTTTTCTTGCTTGGTTTTAAATGACTGTTAAACATACTGAATGACTAATTGTCTTTTGGAATAATACAATTAGAAATTCACTAAGTTCCCAGAAAATATTTCTTACCATATTTGTCGCAACAGTATGTTTATTTTGAAATGAAGTATATGAAAAACACTTGAGAACAAACCCAATTCAGCACAATAGCTGAAATAGATGCCAAAACTGAATATAGTATCCAGACAAAAGTACCTAAACATACTTGTGGCATATACAAGTGACCTCTAATTTTATAGTAGATTATAGACAGTGACTTACAACAAACGTTTTTATGACCATGTGCTGCTATGGGCATAAGCAGAAACCAGAGGGAGAAGAAAATCTGTGGTTTCTGTTAATAACAATAGTTCCATTAGCTTTCAATTTCTTGAATTTAAAATCCAGGTTGTATGCACTCAATAAATGCTTATTAAATGTCCCTTATATTCTAAGTTTTAAGATATGCATTTGTTTCAGACTGTACATGTTCTATTTCAGATTTTTTTTCTTCCTTCTATTTATGATATCTTAAATTATATAATCATGGTCAAACCATTTTTGAGGAAAAAGGTTTTGACCAAGCGTCTGTCATATAATTTTTCAGAAGATGAATTTATATGATGGAATTTGACTTGTTATCTAATTATAAATCAACACAACATATCGTACCTGCATTCCAAATAATATGCAGTTAATTTCCAGAGCCATATTCAAAGCTTCGCATGAAAATAGATCAGGAATTTAATAGAAATAAGGACAGCTCAGCCTGTGTCTTTAAAATGTTTATGAGGATTTTTCTTGAGTCCTTAATTGTTCAGTTTTAAACTGTATTTAGCTAGGGCACTTAAACCTGAGAGTAGACCTTGAAAAAGTTTTGCTCTAGGCTCAGAAATACCTAGGTACAGACATATCTGAAAACATGTAGGATCTATAATGGTCTTTCTAAGATATTGTTTCTTATACATATATTCTCAGTCTCTCAGTTCTGCTTACCCTCTGATGAATATATTGAATTCTTAATTGCATCAAAGACTTTGCATTAGAACTTAAAATCACCTATAGATGAAATAGAACTTTTTGGTTTGCTTTCAACAGCATTTTTGTATACTTTTCCTTGCATCCACCAATGCTATCCCAATTCCCTAAGACCTTCCAACCCATAGTCGGACCATCTCTAAAATCAGTAATCTATATTAGAGTCTCAGCATACTTGGGCTGTTTGAAAATTGGGCAATAAATAGTAGTGGTAGTGAGATCAGCCATTGTAGGAGGAAATCAATACATATACATATTTTTTAAGATTTATTTATTTATTTATTTATTTATACATACAAGCTGGGGCACAGGCCAGAGGCGTGGGGCGGTGAGAGGGTTCACCAGAGACAGAGTGGGGAGCAGAACAGGCAGGTCAGAAATACACTGTTGAGGGCAGCAGCGGGCGAGGCAGGAGAGGTCTGCCACACCATGTGGGATTCTCCCCGGCCGGGAGTCGAACTCACGTCGCCACTGCCGACAGCTCCACAGCGCAGGGCTTAACCGCTGCGCCACCGTGGAGGCCCGGAAATCAATATTATTGAACTAATATACAGCCCCCACATTGTCACTTTATGTATGGACTTATTAAACAAGCTTGGGCGTGTAAATAGGTGAGGAAAGCTGACTGGCTTCCAAAGGAAGGGCCATGATGATATCGATCAGATATTGAAAGTCTACATTAGACACTCAGTGAAGAATTTCCTTCACACTCTTCTGATTCAGAAATATTCATTTACATTTCTCCAATTTAGACATTCTTGTCATCATTTTCCCTGTCCTTCGTTTTCCAGTCATTTTAATTGCTACTATACATAACTCAGCATTCCTTGAACTTATCTCATTCAATTTGGTTTAGACAGAGATATTCTTTCCTTTCGCAGGGTTTATAAGTTTTCTTCACCATTGTCATTTAGGGTCACACTGGAGAAAGGCTAGAGCCCTTGATAGCTTTATCACTAGAGCCTGAGCCTGTGGTTATGCAATTACACTTTTCAAACCAGCTTGAAACAACCTGAAAATCTGTGAATCTGTGTTGTACATGTTTTATATTCTTTGAATAAAAAAAATCAATTTTATGATGAAAATTTCATGTCATATAGTTATACTGCCCATAGTCAAGTGTTTAGACATTGTAAGATTCTATCAGAAATTTCAAACCTATTTTCCATATAGACACAATAGTTGCCATGATAGAATCCCCCACTGGAGTTTGCCAGGAGCTCCACTCAGTGTTTTCCATCTGGTACAGGTTTTTCTATGCTATTGGGTGAGTAGGTCTGATGTCCAAGTGCAGGACTATTTGTACAGTCTTGAGGTGCTATGGAATCTTGACTCTTTTGTTCGCAATTCAAAATTGTCTTTGAAAGTATGTAGCAAAAGAGTTAGAGCTGCCTAGACGTGATGTGTAGTATCGCCAACATTTGAGTTTCAGTAAAAGTGTATCACTACTTTGTGGCCTATAAATGAATCACTAACGTATCTCTCAGCTTTCAGGGGTCTCTTTCAGCATAAATTAGTGCAATGAGTCTCTGGAAATGTCATGAATTTGTCAAGTGCGTCTTGGAGTTATCTTTCATCCTCTAGTAATTATGTGTCTTGATAAGGTAAGTATGGTTCTTACTGCTTCCTTCCTGGTATGTGCAGTTAGCATAACATTATCAATTCAATAGCCAAATGTGATAATAGGATAGCCAGAAAACTAAGGTTCTTTCTGGTCTATTATTAAAGACAGCAGGAGATCGGAAATAGTCTTTAATTAAGACTGTGAAGACCCATTGGTTTCCTTACCAATAAAGGCAAATGCTTTCTGATTGTATTTTCAGACACAAATTGGGGGAAAATGTTTCATCTAAAACTTCACACTAAGAAGATGAACATATTGGACAGAACATTTAAACTGTAAGAGTGTAAGAGTTGTTTTGGAAAAAGTATTTAAACTTGCAAAACCCAATTATGCTTCAAAATACATCTATCTGACTTTTGCCCTGGCTAAACCAGAGAAATAAAGCAAATGTAGTAGGAATCATTACTCTTAATTTTTTTCAACTGTTAGATGGTGACACAAATCTCTGAACTTTTCCTACAAATGTAGTAATTTTTAGTATATTATGGAGAAGTGGGATGTTCCAGTAGCTTCCACTAGGCCATTTTCTTCCATGATAATTTATATTCTACCAATTCAGGATAAGCACATAAAATTTTGCCATGGATTAAATATGCTATTTTCCAATACTTCCTAGAATGCTGGGACTTGGGAAATAATCACCATGAATTTAACTTGGAGTAAAACTCTAGTTGACTTCAGAGCTCTATAACCCCCCAAATCTTTTCAGTGTAATGCAAGCCACTGGAAATTAGTACTGATTTAGAATCCATGTCCATAAAACCAAGAGCGGAGCTTTACTCTTCTGTACACAATCACTATTATAAATTGCTGATACATCTCTAGAAGAAAATTCATTATGGTTGCACTAAAAAATGTCTCCTCAAAGAGAACTGGCTTTTTCTATAAATATTTGTCTTGTATTCTGTGAAATGTCTTAGCTCTTGAACTTGAGTAGGAGATCATAAGTCCCTTATAGCAATTTGAATCAGGTTCTGCTCACTAAATCTAGAACTTTCCCACTCACATATTTCAAACAACATCTTCATAGCCTCCATAGCTATCCTATTTTCTAGAGATACTGTGGTAAATTATTTATATTTCTTTTGGGACAGTATTGTTGTGATCTCTGAGGTTTTTATGGTAATTGTCCCTATTTTTTCTAACAGGTAAGCATTTATTACTCCAGGATGTTAGTATTCCACTACTCCAGATAAATTTGGGTGTCCAGTTTCATATAGCAGTTCTAATTTATTAAATGAAAAATTACCACATAATTTCTAAGAAGACTTGGAGAAAAATGGGCCTTCCAGGTTTTCAGAGAATAAAAGCTTGGCCTGGTTAATTAGGTTCCACAAAATATATTGATTCTATCACTGTTTGAGCCTTTGGACCCCTTTTCTATTCAGTAAGTCATGTAAACTCCCACATCTCAGCTTCACTGCCTATATAGGCTTACTTCCACTTAGACATCTAGGGTATTACTAATATTCTTTTCCAATGCTTAAATGGGCAAAAATAAAAAAATGCTCACTGAGTGAATTTGTTTCAATAAATTTAACCTTTACTAGTACTACAGTTCATGCTAATTGGCCTAACAATCTTGGTATACCCCATTCATGCTCTTCAGAGTCTTACTGACATAAATTGGCAACATTCTACAACTCTTTCAGTGGATTTGTGGTTTCCTTTCAGATTAGTTATTGTACTTTTCTATTTTAACTATGTCGGCATCTAGCTCTTACTATAACCATAGATCATAAGAGGAAAAAGGGTTAGGCCTGAGAATGAGACTTTCCAGTGACAGGCAACTGTTTCATCTCATATAGAAATTAGAGCTTCTTCCATTAACAAGAAGCTTCATGTGTACTTGGAGGTTCAATTCTCTCAGTTTTATCTGTTTCTTCCCTAATGTATTCATCCCATGTCATGTCCTCTCACACTTTCACAATATGACCTTTCCTTAGCACAGAGATATAGTAAAATTGCACATTTAGTTAGGTCTATAATTCTATTGTGGTTACTATTAGAACTTGGGCTTGGCCCTATGTCTATACAAAACAAGAAATTCCTTCAAAACCGTATTTTTAAAATCTCCTTCTGAACAGTACAATTGGCATCCAAGACAATCAGCATTTCATTTTCTCTTTGCCCTCTAGGGGCTACCCCATGTTATAACTTTTGTGACCCCTATTAGCACAATAGCTACTAAATGTCACTGACACGTGATCACAAAACTGTGCCTTCCTTCAGCACCTTCTTAGGTTTCTTTGTTGATCATTTTCTTAGAACTATGATGCCAATTACTTGTATTTACTGATCCCTCCCCTCCAAAAGGAGGATATCCATGTGCTTTTATAATATATAAACAACCGAATCTCCAAATCTTAAACTTTCCTTTCTGGGACTACTTCTGGTATCAATTACTCTTTTAGTCAGAAAACAGATGGCAGCCCTAATGGTGTAATTAAGCAAGCTTAATTAGGCACTGTTTTTGCCATAAGTAAATCAACAAGGGATCATGAAACATTCCAGGGTTACCACACAATGGTAAGTCTTTACCACCTTTAGGCTAGTAGTGGCAAGAGAAAGGAGCAATGATTAGGTTCTGAAGAGAGCTATAGCTGTAGGAAAGGCTACCAAAAAGCAACATAATACCTGGCAACTTGCAGGCAGAGACCAGCAATTCTTCTGGTAACTCTGACTATCTGAAAATAAGTGTAATTTAAGAACACAGTCTCTATGTATTTTACTATCCTTAATGATTATTTTTGTAACTCTTTCCTTATACTCCATACATAGTCTCTAATTTTCCTTACTCAATTGATGACCTTTATATTTACTGAAAAAAAATCAAAACAATGAGAAGAGAATTGTCACAAATTCCCAACACCATATCAAAACAAGTAGCAGTCTCCTGAAGGGGAACTGAACTTGCCACCCCAAATATGTCACTTTGGCATGTGGATTATTTTGAATTGAATACATTCAAGGCCCAATAGACTCAGAAAAAGCTTTTTAACTTCTTTGTAACTGCCCAGAAGAAATTTGGATAGGGAACTTATATCAGAAAAAGAGTTAATAACAAAGACGACTTTACATAAGAGAGACTATCTGCATGGCACACACTGTTTACCAAAAATGTACTCTTCTCACCTTCCTGTGAATTTCCTTTCTCCTATTTGAAGTCCCCAAACAATACATATTTTCCTTAACTCAGGAAAATATATAAGCCGCTACTAATTGCTTCCTAATTTTCTCTACAACCTCATTGAATTGTTCCAAGTTTAGTGTTTTGTCCTCTTCTCTCCTTCATGTATATTCACTCAATTAGTGACTTTTATCTAGCCTACAGGCTTGAAATAATATTGCTATGTTAATGACTTCCTAAATAATACCACTAATTCAAACCTCTCTTGTAAATCCAAAAAAAAATATCCAACTGTTTTATGATGTATGTACTTGGATATTTATTTTCTTAATAATACTTTCTCCAAAGCTATTCTACTTAAGCCTTCCTCATCTGAGTTAATGGAAATTTTCCAGTTTTTCAGGTGAAAATGCATAAAGTCACCTTTATTCCTCTCTCTCTCACCATCCATAACACAAATACTTTTGGGTCTCCTTTAAAATATATCCAGAATCCTATTCCTACAGAAATTATTATAACCATTTGGTCTGGTTCAGCATCATCTCTTACCTGGTCTGCTACTGAGTTCACCTTGACATTACCCTTATTTTGCTAAAGTTATGATTTCCTCCTGTAATCAACTACATTATTATTCTATTTTTCTACTAGCAGCATTGCTCTAGTTTTCAAAAAAGTCATTGCCTAGGTTATATACTTCAAAGCTATTACATATTAGAAGGCTAGAATCAGCATTGAAATTCTGTCAAAAGGAGTTTTATTAATAAATGAAATAAAGCTGACATAAAGGAGAAGAGAAAATTATTCTAAAACCTATATCCTATATATCTTCAAAATCATACAATCCATGAAGAAATACCTAGTTTGGGCAAGTATGTTTTAACATAAAAATATAACATAGCTTTTTTCTGTAAGATCTGCCACACTACCACCTACTACATTAGGTGACATTTCCAAAATAAAAACTGCATCAGGATCTAGGAGAAAAATCCTGTCAATATTCATAGGTCTGAACCTAAGTTAGCACTTGTTCCTCACTTACGGCATTTTTGTTATTCCTGAAATCTAGTGATGTACTAGAATCTGCTCATACTGACTTGAAAGAATCAAATTTTAAATATTCAGGAGTTACGCAAGCAAGGTGCTAAATATTGATAAATTGGCTATGGAAGAGTATTTATATTATGGAAATTGGCAAATGCTGCAAATTAAGAATTTTTTCCCCAGAGAACTGGGCGTTACATATTTACTAGCACACCACTGCTTATGACAATGTTTTCACCATGTGACAATGTCTTCATAAATTTGATGTTGCCTTATGATATCTATGCCACCAAGTAAGCTTATGAATAAGCATTTGACATGTTTGCTTTTGTACCTCATCTCCCACCAGTTTATACTGTATTCTAATATTTGAATTAATGAGTGTATACGCATTTTTTATTATACCATAATATAATTCATAATATAATTCAAAATATTTTAGTTCTCAAATGAATGTGTTGACAAAATTTCTAATTATTTGAAGACTTGAGATGCTAAATAAAAATCTCAGGATATTAATGCATGTCTTAAAGTTTCAGTGTTGACAAATATCAAAGTGCTTTCAGAAATAAAACTATGGGATTTTGATAAGATCTCACTAACAGATACATAATATTTAAATACCTGCTGACTTCATGGTATATCAAAGATCTCAATCACAGTTTTTTATCAATTTTGGGTATCAATTCAAAAGTGAAATGTTTTAGATATGGGGACAACACAGATCAGTATTTCTTTGTTATTTTATTTAATAGTCCCTAACACAACAGTTATGAGAGAATGCCAATGACTACTCAGAATTCACATCTTTGAATCTTTTTTTTCTGCTTTCCTATTCTATAAACATGGATCTTCTCTAGACAAGAAGAACTAGTTAAATAAAATGTTACAACCCCTTTTACATTTTCTCTTGACCTGTTTTTCTTAACTTATTTTCACATTTGAATTAATGGATCCACTAAAAATTTAAATGTATCCTGTTTGCACTGAAAACACTGAGCAAGAAAAGGGAAATTACAAAAAAAATAAAACATTATACTCAATAATTGTGAATTTTCTTCTAACAACTGGGAATGAGACAGTATGTAACTATAGTGAAATCCATTCAATATTTTATCATTTTGATAACTACCAAGTAATAAGGTAAAGGGGGAAAAGAGATATATCATAATGGTTAGATTATTTCTACATTTTAGTAACACAGGCAAAATACAAATTTAGAAATATTATGCAGCAACAAAATATATCAAATGCTTAAATAAACCTAATAAAAGATGTGCAATAACTTTAGACTAAAGCTAAAAAGGTCTGAACAAACTTATAGAATACATGAGCAGACATACATGTCCATGGAATAAAATTTTGCAGTAATAAAAATATGAGTTCTTCCCAAACTTATCTATAGATTTAGCATCATTCCAATTAAAATTTAAGCAAGTATATGTTTATATGTGTGTATGTAAATGGATGACCAGATTCTAAAATATATGGAAATAGAAAGTGCTAAGGCAATCTTGAAGAAGACAGTAATCTCTAAGGAGAAATGGAATGGGAGTATTCATTCACCTATAGCAGATGTTAAATGCCCCCATAAAATAATAAGAAGCATTAAGCAGAAATTTTAATAAGTGGCTAAACACTGACAAAAGGGAGAAAGACAAATACAAGATGATTTCATTCATATGTAGAATATAAAGTGGCAAAATAAATGAAGAGTCAAAAAGAAACCAAAATAAATAGTAGAAATATGACTGAGGCTATGAGAAGGGAGGATAGGTGACAGGCAACAAAGAGGTGTTGGGGGGACAATGGACTATGGTGGTTGCAGTATGATAAAACACTTTTGAAGAGATGTGAACCTATGCCTATAAGTAATACATAATGTTGAAAACAATGTTACATAATAAAAAAGAAAAGAAAATCTGCTATCAAACAAGTAAAGATGTAGTCCCAACATTTCATCAGAAGATGATACAAGATGAAAAAAGACTCATTGATATCAACGAAGATACATTCACAGAAATCATCCAAACTGAAATGCAAAGAGGAAAAAAAGAAAATTAAAAATGAACAGAACAGAGAAATCAAGGATGGCACGAAATACAACTCTAACTTATATACAAACAGTTCTATAGGAGAAGTAGGAAGAAAGAATTAGGCAAAAGAATTATTCAAAAATGGCAAAGTATAAGATGCTTCTAAAATTTACAAAAAAAATTTAAAACGCAGTTTTAAGAAGTTTGGAGAATACTACACAGAACCAAAAAGACATTATGTGCAGTGGATAAAAGCTAATTGTTGCTTCAGCATTCTTGTCAGAAACTCTGCAAGAGAAAATGCAATTAAGTAACATCTTGAAAATGCTTTTTAAAATGTCAACCAAGAGTTCTGGGTTCCACACTCAGTGAAAATACTTTTCAAAAATGAAACAGAATTAAAAATCTTTTTTCAAACATGGAAAAACCGTAAGACCTAAATATACATTTTATAGGAAATTCTTCAGTCATAATAAAGTTTACAAACAAAAATTTGTATCTACACAAAACATTAAGAATGTTCAAAATGAAATAAAGATGACTACGTAATTCACGTTTTGACTTCTTGTAACTGTCTTCTTAGGTCCCTGACTGCTTTAAACAAAATTGGAAGCAATGTACCATGTTTGTAACATTTGAAGAAGTGAAATACATGATAAAATAGTAAAAAGAAATGCAAGAGAGGTACCTCCCTGGTGGCACAACTATGAAGCTATCCAGAGCCACTATAGCACGAGTTTGATACCCGCCCAGGGAGATTCCCACATGGCACAGCAGAAATCTCCTGCCTTGCCTGCTGCTCTCCTCAGCAGTGTACTTCAGTCAGTTTGCCTGTTCTACTCCCCAGTCTGTCTCTGGTGAATCCTCTTACCACCCCACATTTCTGGCCTACTCCCCAGCTTGTATGCATAAAATAAATAAATCCTTAAGAAAATTTAAAAATAATAAAATAAAATAAAGAAATGTAAAAGAGATGCTGGGAGGATACTGTTAGTACACAATTTTTTTAACCATGAAGTCGTACACTTATTTGAAGGCAATTCATGATTAAAGATGCATTATAAAGATCAGAAAAAGGATGAAATATTTTCAAGTATGTATACATAACGAGTCAAGAGTGGGAAAAACGGATTCATAAAACAGGTAATTTTAAAAAATTAGACATATATTAAAGAAGTTCTATCTACAATTGAAACTTTAAAGGTCTGGGTCCAGATTTTACAGGTGAATTACATCAAGTACTTCAGGATGAAATAATTCCAATTTCACACAAATTCTCCCAGAATATTAAAAAGCTTGAATACACCTCAGTTTATTGTGTGGGACTAGCAAAACTCACCAATATTAAAGAGAAAGACATCACATCTCTCATGAGCATGGGTTTGGGGGAAAGATTGTCAACATAATATGAGCAAATTGAATTAAGAATACATAAAATGAATAATACAGTATGACTAAATAAAGCTTGCTATAAAAATGTAAGTTTTATTTAGTGTAGTAAGGCAACCAGTGTAATTCACATATTAATAGATGAAAGATTAAAAAAATCATACTATCATTGTAATACATGCAATAAAAAAGAAACCCTTGACAAGTTTCAGTGTCCATTCTTGATCAAATTTCTCAGTAATAGGAAATACAAGCAGTATTTTTTGTGTTGAAATTGACAAGCTGTTTCTATAATGAATATGATAATAGAAAGGAGGTAGAATAACCAAAAGAAAACAACAACATTGAAAGACTCATACTACTTGAATTCAGGATTTATGAAGCTGCAAAAATCAGGACAGTATGATACTATAGAAAGGATTAACGTGGGTATCAATGGAACAGAATTGAGAGTCTAGAAATAAGCTCACACATACATGATCCATCGATATGTTTCCAGAAAGGTACAATTACAATTCAATGGAGAAGATGAGTCTTTTCAACAAATGCAAGAAGTACTTGTCCATAGGAAAAAAGTTAGTTATTATTACTTCCACATTTCATATAAAAATAACTCACAATGAATCACAGACCTAAAGGCAATATTGAATATTATAAATTATATAGAAGATAGGAGATAATTTTTGTGAGTCCAGGTTAAGGAAAATGCCTTAAGTTCAGCACCAAAACATGAATGATAAGAGGATAAAAAGTATAAATTGTATTTCATGAAAAGGGTATTTGCTATGTGATTGTTTTTATTAAAGTAGCATTGGTTTGCAAACACTGGATATGATTTGAAAATAGAGGATCCCATCTCTTCAGGTGCATGTTACCACCCATACCCACCCCCAATTGAGAGAATTAAAAGTGACAAACTGTGGAAAAAGATATTCAAAACATACATAACACAAAGCACATAATATAGAAAAACCTCCAAAACTTAAGATAGGTAACAATCAAAACAGAAAGAAGAAACATAATGGACAAAGGATTAAACAAAAAAGATAGGTTCAAACTCACTCCATGGCAAATCAGCATTTGAAATAATGTCCAATATCATTATATATTAGAAAAATGTGGATTAAAACAACAGACACCACAAACTTATTTGACAATATCAAGAGCTAGCAAAGAGGCAGAGCAATTGGAACTCTTACACAACACTAGCATGAAATGACAAATTACAGTCATTTTGGAAACAGATTGGAAAATTTTAATAAAATTAAACATACACTTACTAAATGACCCATCAACCCTACTACTGCTTACTTATCCTAGTTTAATAAAGACATATGTCCCTCCCAAAAATTTAATGTTAATAGTTAGGTTCGTTTTATTCCCAATTGTCCTAAACTGGAACCAACCCAAATGTCTGTATTGAGTAGTTGAACAAACTGTGGTAAATACATAAAACAATTCTACTTAGCAATAAAGAAAAACAAACTACTATTATACATAACATGGATGATTCTCAAGTGCATTATGCTGTGTGAAAGAGGTCAGACTCTAAATGCCACGTACTAAATAATTCCATTTAAAATGTCATCTAGGAAAGGTTGTACTATAAGGCCATATAACATATCAGAGCTACAAGGGGCTGAGGTAGAGAGTAGGGTTTAACTACAGAATGATTTGAGGAAAAAATTCTGGTATAATGCAATTTTTATCTTAATGACACATTAGCCAAAACTTACGTAGTTATACACTAAGAAATGTTATTTGGGGGGGGGGTGTCTTAATACATTTTTATTTTTAAGAATGGAGAAAAGATAATTTTAGTCAATAGGAATTTCCTGAAAGACATTCCTTTGTTTTTTTCCCTCATAACAGTTTATGTAAAAATTTTTATTGAGGTAACTGATTTAAAAACAGATTGAGATACATAGGACATCACCTCTTATGTATTTAGTCTCCTCTAAAAACCAGATCAACTAAATTAAAAATTTAATAATTTGACTGTATTTAATTAAATTTGGAATATTCTTTACCTATGTCTATGCTATGTAAGTTAATTATTAGTAAAAAGCTTTATTTTTTCCAATAAAACATTTAAAAAGTCAGTATGAATAAAAATAAGGGGATGCTTTATTGTAGAGAATAAACTTCAAAAATAATTATATAGCTGGTATATCTTACATATCCAAATATGCTTCCTCACCACATATTTGCATTCATGCAACTGTTTTTCAGCAATGATAGTAAAGTCATTATTCATGATTTGCTAATTATAGCTACTGTTCAGTGACATTATGGCAACTAAAAGTACATTAACATCTTTGACTGTAGCCTTTTGAAAAATTATATAGTGAAATTTTGTTTAGCTATGTGCATTTATCTGACCACAATTTGGATCAGATGTTATCATTAGAAATAATATAAAACATGAAGGGGTAAAACTTCTTTTTTTTAAGTAAAATTTTTTAAAATACAAGTTGTTCTGTTTCAATTATAGAAAAAAAAATTGCAGAGATAACCATGACTATTCAAAGCTAAAATGAGATAAAAGTGCTAAACAAAAAGATATTACAGAGAACTTTTAAGTCATGAATACTTCCATCACCTCAAAGAGTTACAGAAATTATAGAAGCCTTTAAATATAAGCTTTCATTATTAAAAACCACTGGGAGTCATTGGAAGAAGACATACACATCTTATTTAATAGACCTTTGGGACCTAACATATTTATATTAAGATTACCTATTCCTTTTTGTTTCATCCACCTAATTCATCAGTACACAGCCTGCTTTACTGTAGCTATCTTTTTTCATCAGCTATTCAAAACACTCTGGTTGTCACAAATTCACCAGATAATTGGTCTTTATACCTTAATTGATTTGAAATACATGTCATTTCAAAATTAAAGGACAATGGTCTCAATTTTCTAATGACAGGAAAGTATGGTTTTCAAAGGTTGAGTGGATGGGGTTTTGACTAGACAAATGAGCTATTAAGGTCCTTTAAACAATCCATTAGTTGCTAACGGTTTTAGGGACATCTGTTGATGACACTGAAGTTGATCAATTTTAGGTGCAATTTTACTGTTGGGAAATTCAACCACCAAATCACTGAGAAATTTAAATGAGGTTAATGATTGCATGTCTTCCTTTCTTCTATAGAACAGACTCCTCATTCTTTGCTTGTCAGTCTCTATCCCATAAGAACAAAATGGTTAGACAAGGGGAAGAAAGTATTATTTTACATGAAACTGAAGCTTTGATGTTGCAAATTTTAATATGAAACACTAGTGAATTTTGCAATGCAATTCTATAAATTGAGAGGTAACATAAAATTAACATATAAAAATAAAGCTTTACATAAAGCTTTCTAAATAAGGGGAAACATAATGAAAACATTCTTCCAAATGTAACCATACATGTAAAAATAATGCACACCTTTCTTTTCTAAATGGCATCAATTTTGAATCAATTTCCATCCCTCAGTGCTGCAGAATGATAGCATTAGTCATTTGTTAATGTGTCCATCTTCCAGTGAAGGCAGTGTCCTTGGATGTTAACCAGTCTCAACATATCTGGAGAAACCTGTCTCTTCCTCTATTACACTGGTCAACAAATTTTTACAAAAGTCATATAACTGAAATAATAGTAGTCATTTCCTATCAAATTGTATGTGCTCAACACTAATATGACAGTCAAATTCTAATTTTGGCTCTAGCTTTTTTGTAATAGGCAATAAATAGATGTTGACATCATGAAATGCATGCCAATTGTAGTAGGCCTACGGTTAATACCTGTAAAAAATCAAGTCATAGACTACTTCTTAGATTTCTTCGCTTGTCTCTTGTACAGCTGTTCAGGAGTATCTCTGGGGAGTGCCCAACAGTAGTCAGCCAGCATTGTAGTGGACCATTTCCCCTGGTATCTTTGTTCCATTGATGCGATATTATGATGAAAACTTTCGCCATGTTCATCACTAACCACACCACAGTTTTCAGGGAAGAAATCCAGATGGGAATGAAGGAAGTGGATCTTTAGAGATATATTGCAGCCAAATTTCTGATACTGCATCAGCAAGTCTTCTACTAGTTTCTTGTAGTTCTGCCTTAACATTCCCAAGAAAGTAGGCAGACACTAGGCGAAAATAATTCCATGCTTGTTTCACATTACTCTGCAGCAAGTTGTTAAACTGATAATCTCAATGCATAGGGAATGTTTGGGTAGACTATTCTCGATTTCTTTTGCTTTGTTATTCTGCTGGAAAGAGGAGGAACCAAGCAGAAGTAACAGTCTTTTATGTGGCTGCTTGGCTCTCTCCACACCATGGGGACTGCAAACGGCATTGATGGTCTTTTGCCATTGAACCACTGTGAAAGCTGTGTTGTCCATGTAGCACAGCATATATGTGGGGCCCAAGGCTTGTCTTGGTCACCAACCTTGCATCCAAAGTAAAGATGAGAAGCCTTCTTCACTTGAGAAGTGATACTTTTCTTCTGGTTGGCAAATATCACTTCCCCACAAATAGAGGAGAAATTGTCCACGCTATTAACGCATTTTCCAGGCATTACTGTTCTGTATTGTGCCTAAATGGATAAAATAATAACAGTTCTATGGAACAGTAGCTGAAATTGTCTCGCACAAAGCCTGAAATATTTCAAGGCTCAACCTTTCCGATAGGGCTTTATCTAGTGCACTGCTGATGTCAGCTTACTCCAGAAGCCACCTGGCAGTTGTATTGCATTGCATCAGAAAATGATGCAATCAACTCTGGATGATGTGTGCATGATGGTATTATGCAATCCCATGCAATATTGAATCCTTCTAGGCTGACTTAGGATGTTGTTGCAGTTCTTTTTTTTTTTAAAGATTCATTTATTTATACATACAAGCTGGGGTACAGGCCAGAGGCGTGGGGCGGCGAGAGGGTTCACCAGAGACAGAGTGGGGAGCAGAACAGGCAGATCAGAAATACACTGCTGAGGGGAGCAGCGGGCGAGGCAGGAGAGGTCTGCCGCACCATGTGGGACTCTCCCCGGCCGGGCACCGAACTCCCATCGTACGCCGCCCACAGCTCCACAGCACAGCTCTCAAATGCTGCGCCACCAGGGAGGCCCTGTTGTTGCAGTTCTAATGGATAAATTAACATGGTGAAACATATAAAATGAATTATATAAAATATCTTCAAAACAAGAACTAATAAAACATTTTCATGGTTATATTCATGATCAGCACACCGAGACACTAGAGATTAGGGCCTTTTTAAGTCAGTAATGATCTCACTGTTGACCAGTGTTATCAGTTCTCATGAACATATTGTTCATCTTCCATTGTCCATTAGGAAATTTGATATGGTTCCGTCAGGTCTGAGAGCAATGCACTTCTCCTGCCACACTATTGAGTTTCTTCCCTCTGAAGTCTTGCTATCTTTCTGAGAAGTTGCTAGAAATTTAATTCTGGAGTCAGCCAAAGCTGGATTTAACCCTGGCTTTAGGGAACTTGCTTAATTATTCTGAACCTCAATTTCTTCAGGTCTAAAATATTTAATAAAATTTAACAGTGATTGTGATGTCACTTTGCTTTTGTACTGAATAATATAATGTATGTAAATTACTTAGCATGCTGCCATGGACACTGTAAAGAGGTTTCGCTGTTTGAATGCTACGTAAGTATTTATTAGCAATACTTCTTAGAAGGCACTGACATAGATCGTTGTGGAAGAAAATGAAGTCTATTTTCTGAGTGACTTAAATCATCACAAGTCTTTACATCTATCTATTTTAGCATCTATCTATCGATCGATAGACAGATCGATAGATAGATAATGTATCCATAATGCTAAAATAATGATGACTTGTGATAGGATAAACAGATGTCCCTTCTTCAAGGATGTTAAAAGCTAAGAAAAATACACAAAATGACTGCATGTGCATATGTTTAGTGTTGTGTGTGCAGTATCAATCTATAATTCTTGCAGGGATTCCCAGTATGAAGTTCAAAGTAATGTTAGTTTGGCAGACTGGTACTCAGGCAGAGAAACAGGAGTAGAAGTATGTAAAGAAAAAGAGCTTTCTTGTTTTTGTCATTGAGACTGTGAGCTTGGTAAACATCCACAAAACAGATTCAGAAGGGAAGAAAGGAAATAGCCAAGTAGGTAATGGGTGGTCACAAATGTGGGAGGAAAACATAGGAAATAAGAGATATGGATAGATTTAATCAAGTTAAATGCATACTAAAGGTTATGTACAATAAATATTTTTTTTCTTTCAGATTTTTGTGTAAGCAGAGAATCTTTCCTTCAGTGTTGTTAGCTCTAGGCTGACAAACAGCTTTTATTTGATCACAATCATGATTGAGTCCCTCCTTATATGAGGTCAATCAAAATATAGTAATGGTAATAAAATGAGAGCAATAGCTTAATTTTTCTTAGAACAAACTGTTTTGTGGGATATGTGGGAAAAAAGTAGATGTTCAAGGATTCCATTGATTTTTAGAAATTCAAATATTTTTTCCTAGATTAAATGAATAAGCTTCTAATAAACTGATTCTTTAAAAAGAATCATGGTTCTCTTTATGGTGATGGATGTTAACTAGACTTATTGAGGTGAACACTTCACAGTATGTACAAATATTGAATCATTATGTCATACACCTGAAACTAACATTATATGCCAATTATACCTCAATAGAAATAAAGAGTAGCAGTATTATCACCACAGACATAGTTTGGATTAAATAGACCTTTATCCATGTCCACCAGACAAAGAAGAAGCTTACACTACTACTATATAATCCAACCTTTTGCATGCTGCTTTGCTTGAGGCTACACCAAGATACCTGCTCACTTCTGAAAGAAGCCCTTAAAACAGAAAGCAAGATTGTGCTTTTAAGATTTTCCTAAACTTTGTAGATTAAACGGCCACTCAGCAGGCTCCTTGGAGAAGCTATTATGGAAATTAAAATGCCCTCTTAAAAATCGGATAAGTCCCTCCTAGAGCTATGCTCCATCCTCTATGCCATCTTGATTCTCTATGCAAAAAAAAAAAAAAAAATGCTTATGGATAATGTTCATTGAACAGGGAATATCCAAAGCAATGAATGTCTTTTAGAGTTGATTAAATGCTAAAGTGAAGCTTTTTGATAACCATGAGAGCTGACTATTGTAAGTGTACTCCAGTGTCATGAATATTACTGCTAATACATGATAAGATTTTTAAAAGGACATAATAAAGTGTAATAAAGAATAGATCACTTCCTTCCCTTTTGAGGTTTGGAAAGAGCTATCTTCTTTTCCTTTGGTCTTTACAGTGATGGCAAAAGGGAAGTCCTTTTAAAGTGAGTGACTTGGCCAGGGAGGTTATATAATGAGATTAATAGCTTAAAGCAATGGGCTGTGCAATAGACCATGATGAGATTAAAGATATTTTAATATCAAAAAGGGCTTTGTGACTTTCTGTAGAGAATACAATTTAACATTTGAAGGCTGAGATTGACAGAACTTTTGTTGAGTAATAATGGTGGGTGCATCTTTCTGAACATTGATTAGCTTGGAGATTGTAAGAACAGTACTTTATAGTACTGATAGTGTATTAAAATAAAAATGCAGTAAGTAGAAGGAGTTACTATATTGAAATGAACCACTGCACTCTGAGCCAGTGTTTCAATTAATATTACAGATATTTGATTCTTTAAAAACAAATGTTATCTATTCAAAATCATTGTATTTATTCAAAAGTGAACCTTCATATGTAAATAAATGTATATTGAAAGGACAGTGGATCCTTAGTAGTCACAAGTTCATTTTTACTAGTTTTGGCAGTAGGCTTATTATATGATCTAAAACAAATTATGCATACTTAGTTTATTTTTTACAGATGAGATAAACAGCTTGTGTCATAATGATGTTAAAAATTACATTGATAACTATTATGTTTCTTGAACATTTTCCATGTATTATAGTATTTTGGTATTATTTTATTACACAAAAGCTTTAAAAAATGCAATGATGTTTAATAACAAGTTCAAGAATTAAGACTCAAACTTCAAAGTCCAGGACTTACATACTATGATGTATGCATGTGAATGTGGATATATGTTAATATGTGCCCATATATTTAAATCTATTTGTATGTATCTATACGTGAGTGTGTGTGTGTGTGTGTGTGTGTGTGTGTGTGTGTGTGTGTGTGTGTTCAACAAAGGACTGATAACTTAATTAGAGAGAAAGCACTTATCTGCAATAGTATTTAAGTTTTGGGGGATCTAGTATCTGTTCTCTCTCTAATAACATTCTTTCCTTGTAGCATTTACTTACTCTGCCTATATTGATCAAGGTGACCAAAGGAGTCAGATCCCTCCATACTCCAAAGGAATTCAGGCAAAGGAGATCTCTGTTTCAGAATTTGGAAGGTTATCTAGTGAAAATAAGAGAAACAAATATATCTTGATGCTCTGCTGCAGCAGCAACAGTCTTGGCAGAGGCTGCATTTGTTCTGGGACAGTTGCTGAGGTTTCTAATCTCTAGATACCTCTTCCCACCAGAAATCCCTTGAGCTCTGTCATCCTCAACACTTGTCTCCCAGGTTGTGGATCCGTAAGTATCTTTCAGCCTTTCTGTCTTTTTGCTTAGAGAGCTAACCAAAACAATCTCATACTATGGTAAATGTCAACATGTAACTACTTTGCCCTAGACAAAGCTTTTGATTACATTATTTTTCCTGTTTTTTTGAAAATGGACAGCAATAACTGTTTTGAGCAAAAACAAAGGAATTGAAAATAATAATCTCCATATATTGAAGGCTCATTTTAGGTTTTTTTTTTTTTGGCATACAAGCTGGGGTGCAGGCCAGAGGAGTGGGGTGGTGAGAGAATTCACCAAAGACAGAGTGGAGAGTAGAACAGGCAGAGAGATGGAAATACACTGCTGAGGGGAGCAGCGGGCGAGGCAGGAAAGGTCTGCTGCACCATGTGTGAATCTCCCCGGCTGGGCATTGAACTCGTGCAGCAGGAGCAGACAGCTCCACAGTACCGCGCTTAACACGTTGAGCCACCAGGGAGGCCCTCATTTTAGTATTTTAATCCTAAAAGACCAATAATGATGTATTAGCCTGTGAATTCTAAAAGGCCAATAATGATGTATCCCCATTTTAGAATGGAGAGACTGTGATAGGAAATTGCTATTGGGTTTAGAGTTGAGAGAGGGGACCCATCATCAAATACAGAAACTTCCAGTTAAACAAAATTCTCCAGACAAGTGATGAAGAAAAGGATGGGGGAGAATAGGAACAGTCAAAAGTATTCACAAAATAATAAAAGAACTAGGTTTCTGAGAAGACAAGTCATGTAGAACAGTTAGGTACTTGGGAGTCAGAGATGAGTCAACTTAATGATTAGAGAAGTTAGATCATTATCATCTAGACATATGGGTCTGGTCTGAGTCTTTATGAAGATCACTACAAAGACGAGAAATTATTTAAAAAACAACAACAAAGGAACAAATAATTAGCTGCAGTTTATAAAGAATCAGAAATTCTACAATTCCCAAATCTTCAATTAAGCTCTAATGTCTCCATTTCTATAACCCCAAATTACTACATGGATACAACTACACAGATACATTAAACATAATCTGTCCAAGGGAAGTCTTCTCTTCCCCCATCTCAATAACAACCATTCATCTGGTTGCTTTTTTAAAATACTTTTAGTACCTCCTTTTTCTGTATTAGCGAGTTTTATTGACCTTACATATATTTCTCCTTTCATTTTTCATGATATCCCAACTTTATCCACCCCAGATGATGTTTTTGCTTGAACTGCAGTCTTCAGATTGCTTCTATTTCCTTCTCTTCCCCATGTTTCTATGTCATTCTCATAAAGCAGTGAGAGAGAACTTTTAAAAATGTAAATTAGATCATACTAGCCCCCTATTTAAAAGACTCCAATAATTTACTACCATATCTAGAAAAAAATACCACCTTCTTACTGCATTCAAGAAGCCTTTTCTGATCCATACTCCCAATACCTTGCTAACTTCATCACATACCACTTTCTCCTTTTCCATTCTGCTCCTAATACATCAATTGTCCTTTGGTCCCTAGAACATGCCAATTTGATTCTTTTCTTTTAGGACTGTTCCTGCAATGCTTCTTGTTTCTTTATGAATGGGTGGCATAGTGCTGAGATTGACTGCTCTGCTTCAAAATCATATCCTTAAAGTAGTCTACCCTGGATTTCCTAAAGGAATAGCTACATACTCACAAACAACACAATTAAATCTCTACATGGCATGTATCTCCATCTGATATCTAGGATGCTTATTTTTTGTTGTTATTGTTCTCTGAATCTTCTTTCAGGATATAAGCTTTATTAAAATAATCACCTCATCTTGTTTACCACTGCATCCCAGCACTAGTGCATTTTTTAACACATAGCTGCTGTACAGTAAATACTCAACAAGTTGTTGAGCAAATAAAGTATGGAAATGAAAAAACAAAACAAAACAAAAACATTAATGTTTATGGAGTAATAGCAACATCCAAGTAAATATCTAAATAAACCACCCTAGGTGACAAAATTGTGAAACAATATCTATAATCATATTATTGTCTGAGGTATATTGGGGCTCTTAATAGTATATTTTTAATCATTATGTTAGACTTTTGTCCAAATCTGTATTACATCCTGATAATCAAAAAGGCACTTTATTTTTTAGATGCAAACAAACTTTACACACTAAGTGGGGTATAAATAAGTTATCTACTTAAAAAAAGTACTATTCTCACATTCTTGTCATAAAAGGATCATTTTGCACATAAATGAAAGTAATTTTCTGATTTGGGCATGCTGCTTACCAGTGGAAAAGTATGTGTGGTGTTGCTGCAGAGAGTTTAAAATTGTGGCCTAGCAAGTGTTTTGTTCTGGCTGTTTCCTACAGATAATTTAGTAGGCTAATTAGTTGCCAGGAGTGAGCGAAAGAACAAAAAACAAGTTTTCCTTTCTGACCCCTGACCCTGAAGACATGTTTATAGGGACCTCCAAACATTGGCTCAAACACTGACTATAAGTTTTTAAGTTTGTGCAGCTGGTAGGTAAATCCCAGATTCTGCTTCATATAAATATTGGGTCTTGAATTTACTATCAGTACTTTGTTTAGCATTTTTTCTTTTTCCTGCAGCTTTTTTTCTTCTTTTGCACTCATTTTTTTTTATATTTAATTTATTATTTTAGCTCCTTTTACCATGATGCTCCTTTAATCTCTCAGTAATTCTGTTTTGAGTTTATAAAACAGTGGATCATCTGTTTCAATTGAATCTGAAAGTTCTGTTTGTTTGTGTTTCTTCATATATATTCCTTCATTTATCTTTTCCTTAATTTTCACAATTTTTAAATTATCTTTCAAAAATTGTATCAATTTAAGTTTCCTTGTGATATTTACTTTTATTTTTAGCTTCTTTATAGTAGCTAATTCTTACTATTTTATATTAAATATACTTTTATCATTTTAAATATTTACTTTTACTCTTTTGAGCATTTTACATTTAAAATGTATTTGTCAAATTTTATTAACTTCTGCTTATGTACTTTATTTGATTTCTTTAAATTACTCTTAAATATATTTAAATTTGATCAGAAGCCACATATAGGCTGTACAGGTAAGGAAACTGGCCAGGTCTGGACAAAGTCATATCATTTTTTCCTTTCATTTAACCTTCTATGAACCTTCCTGGTTCCTATGAAACTATACCTATATTTAAAAAAAAAAAAATCTGATTCTAAATCATTAAGTTGGTAATAATAAACCAAAATTTTGCAAAATAAATTCACTGCCAGCATTAACATCAATTTAACACCAGTCACTTAGAATAATGCATTCACATTCTAAACATGTTCTTTTTCCTTCATAATTACTTGGGAACTGGGGCAGATATGTTGATGGTTAACAATGCATTTTCAGGGCCTCGCTGGTGGCACAATGGGTTAAACGCAATATCATGAAGCTGTTCACAGTCACTACAGCATTAGTTCAATCCCCAGCCAGGGAGATTCCCACATAGCGCAGCAGAACTCTCCTGCCTCGCCCACTGCTCCCCTCAACAGTGTATTTCAGTCAGTCTACCTGTTCTGCTCCCCATTCTGTCTCTGGTGAATCCTCTCACCACCCCACACCTCTGACCTACACCCAAGCTTATATACATAAATAAATAAATCTTTAAAAAAATGCATTTTCTGGCCTTCCTGGTGGCGCAGTGGTTAGCGCTGCACTGTGGAGTTATTGGCAGCAGCGACGCGAGTTCGACGCCCAGCCGGGGAGAATCCCACATGGTGCTGCAGGCCTCTCCTGCCTCGCCCGCTGCTCCCCTCAGCAGTGTATTTCTGATCTGCTGTTCTGCTCCCCACTCTGTCTCTGCTGAAGCCTCTCACCACTCCACAACTCTGGCCTGTACCCCAGCTGTATGTATAAATAAATAAATCTAAAAATAAATAAATAAATTTTAAAAATAAAATAAAAATAAAAAAATGCATTTTCATAGGCCTCACTTCTCAATATTCCCTCAGAATATTTGGAATGTAGGCCTGGAACTTTCCTATCAAGAGCTACCCTGGGTGATTTTGAGCATGTACAACTTTGACCAGTGTGCTAAATTATTCATGTAAATATATACAAATTAAATCTCATATTTCTATCCTAACTAATCATCTGTTGCTGGACAAGTACTTAAACAATTAAAACATAAGTGAGAAGTTACTTTCCATATTTAATTGTATTATTAAACAAACTGATAACTTTCTACTACTTTGCCCAATAAGAAGGTAGAAAAGAAGGTCTTTAGGTATTGTTCTGTAGCCTGCTGTATATTAAACTGAATCTAAAGTCACTTGAATGAATGTTTTTTTATTTAAACAGAAATTTGTTTCTTCAGATCATAACTGGGATTATCAAGACAAAAGTGCATTTATTTTAAATTTACT
Source organism: Scalopus aquaticus (assembly GCA_004024925.1). Lineage (NCBI taxonomy): Eukaryota > Metazoa > Chordata > Mammalia > Eulipotyphla > Talpidae > Scalopus > Scalopus aquaticus. Next base: position 40,758 of record PVIJ01003603.1, read on the forward strand.
CAAACTACAAAAATTGTTTAAATACGTAACCTTAAATTGAGAAACTTCTCAACTTTACATAACCATGAGGTATCTGGCAAATTAATTCTGGAAAACCCATATGGGGCATACGAATTATATTACAATTATCTCAACTGATAGAGATGTTATACATATTGACATTTTATGAACCTGACTGATGGAATAGTGAGGGCAACTGAGAGAGTGATTTAACTATCAATTAAAAAGCAACCACTTGTTTATGAAGACTCCAATAACACTGGTCAACAGTGAAATCATAACTGACTTAAAAAGGCCCTAATCTGTAGTATCTTGGTGTGTTGAACATGAATATAACCCTGAAAGTTTTTATTAGCTCTTGTTTTGAAGATATACAATTCATAAATACAATTCATTTTATATGTTTCACCATGTTAATTTATCCAGGACTGCAACAACATCCTAAATCAGCCTACAATGGTGTAATATTGCATCGCATTGCACAATACCATCATGCACACATCATCCAGAGTTGACTGCATCATTTTCTGATGCAATGCAATACAACTGCCAGGCGGCTGCTGAAGTAAGCCCTATCAGAAGGTTGAACACTGAATATATTTCAGACTTTGTGCAAGACAGTTTCAGCTACTGTTCCATAGAACTGTTATTATTTTATCCATTTAGTCATGATACATAACAGTAATGCCTCCAAAGTGTGTTAATAGCACGGACAATTTCTGCTCTATTTGTGGGGAAGTGATATTTGCCAACCAGAAGAAAAGTATCACTTCTCAAGTGAAGAAGGCTTCTCATCTTTACTTTGGATGCAAGGTTGGTGACCAAGACAAGCCTTGGGCCCCACATATATGCTGTGCTACATGGACAACACAGCTTTCACAGTGGTTCAATGGCAAAAGACCATCAATGCCGTTTGCAGTCCCCATGGTGTGGAGAGAGCCAAGCAGCCACATAAAAGACTGTTACTTCTGCTTGGTTCCTCCTCTTTCCAGCAGAATAACAAAGCAAAAGAAGTTGAGAATAGTCTACCCAAACATTCCCTATGCATTGAGATGACCAGTGTAACAACTTGCTGCAGGGTATGCAAAATAAGCATGGAATGCTTTTTGCCTAGTGTCTACAAACTTTCTTGGGAATGTTAGGGCAGAAAACTACAAGGAACTAGTAGAAGACATGCTGATGCAGTATCAGAAACTTGGCTGCAATATGTCTCTAAAGATCCACTTCCTCCATTCCCATCTGGATTTCTTCCCTGAAAACTGTGGTATGGTTAGTGATGAACATGGCAAAAGTTTTCATCAAGATATTGCATCAATGGAACAAAGATACCAGGGGAAATGGTCCACTACAATGCTGGCTGACTACTGCTGGGCACTCCCCAGAGATTCTCCTGAACAGCTGTACAAGAAACAAGAGAAGAAATCTAAGAAGTAGTCTATGACTTGATTTTTTACAGGTATTAACCGTAGGCCTACTACTATTGGCATGCATTTCATGACGTAAGCATCCATTCATTGCAGATTACAAAAAAAACTAGAGCCAAAATTAGAATTTGACTGTCATATTAGTGTTGAACACGCACAAATTGATAGGAAACGACTAATTTTATTTTAGTAACATGACATTTGTAAAAATTTGTTGACCAGTGATTGGCATGCATTTCATGATGCAATCATCAATTTATTGGAGATTACAGAAAAATTAGAGCCAAAATTAGAATGTGTCATATTCTTTTTGAGCTCATAGAAATTGATAGGAAATGCCTAATTTTATTCCAGTGGTATGACTTTTGTAAAAATTTGTTGACCAGTGTAAACAGACATATAACAAAGTCAAGGCCCAATAAAAACTTGGCTGTGGAGAAAGGCCCCTCTCAAATCAAAATTAGCTAGTGGCCTGGCATTTTTCTGAGCAGAAATATAAGAGCAAATTTTTGAACTCTATGCACAGAGTCATGAGGTATTCACCAATGTCTGGCAGAGTTTTTATCAGGGACATTCACCCTGAGAATAGGCAACTCCCCTGCTTGCAGACAGAACAACTACCAAGAGCTCTCCAGAACAACAGTCTGCATGCCAGTCTCCCCAGCCCAGCCAAGTGGTTTGTAACCTACCCCCTTTATTGCTGCCAATAAAATTGTATTGTTAAATTATTACAATGTCGATCTCCCCCACCCCCAATAAACTCATACTGCAACCAGATGCATTTGATTTAAATGTAAGTGAAACCTTCCTGCTTTGTGGAAATTAGCACTCTACAAATTGTGAACCTTATAAAACAATAACAAACCCAGAAATGACAATATGGAACTCCAGTTAAAGATAATATGGTTTAAAAAGATTTTTCTCTGGATAATTTCTATAATAGTTTACTTTGTTTAATAAATATCCACTGTCCTCTATAGCTGGGACATATTTCCCCATTCTAGTGATACTGGACTTGACTATATAATTGGCTTTTGCCATGCACTTTTAGTGCATAAAACGCTTAACAATGCATATGTGGTTCTATTTATGTTTATGTTTATGTTCCAGTGTTGCTGAGGTAGCTGATACACCTTTTGTTTGGATTTCAGAAGAAGAAAAATGGAAGAAAAAAATTTTTAAAATATATATTTTCATTGTTATTTATGTCTTTTACACTGTATTCCCCTTGGGTAACCCACCACCAATTCAACCGTGATCCACCTCTGTGGTCCCTTGTGTCCTTTTCTACTCCATTTTGCGCCCTTATCCTATCCTTCCTCTCCCACCCACCCCCACCCCACTGAGTGTCTCTCTCCTATTTGGTTTCCCTATAGTCCTGTTATAAGTGAAACCATTTGATATTTTTCTTTCTTTCTGGCTTATTTAACTGAGTATGGAAGAAAATTGAACTGAACCACAACCTGGATCCAAATCTAGCCAATGCACAGCCTGAAGCTGAGTTGTCCAGCCAAGCCCCGGCTAGATCAGCTGAACCACAGTCAACCTACAAATTTATGCCAATGAGAATAACTCTTCCTGTAAGAACTGAGTTTGGGTGTAATTTGTTAGCAGCATGTTGTGGCAATAGGTTTTTGATACAATGCCACTAGGGTAAATTTACTAAATACAAAAAGTACTTTGATAAACTTATTTAGTCAATTTTCTAAGTACAAGGTATTTTCAACCGTGGATAATCACGTTTCTTCTAAAACTCCTCATTCTCCCTTTTAAAAATCTATTTATTATCCTTTTGTTTATAAGATAAAATTTTCATTGGGTTATATAGGTAGAATACAGGTTGAAGTCAATAATCAATGCTACTTAGACTTTAGCTTTTCTTTTTATATTAATCCATATTTCTACACTCAGTAAAGTTTATTTTTCCTGCATGAAGGTTTTCCTTTGAAATACCATCACATTTTCTAAAGTATCTTATATTTAGCAGTTAATCATATATAATTTTCTAAGGTATCATGGATAATTTTTATTTCTCTGACTATATTATCACCTTTAGAGGTCATCTTCTAATTTCATTCTGTTCTTCCATGGTCCCTAAAAATCTTTAGACACAAAGTAACGATTTTATAAAAGATCACTGTGTACCACAATTTTCCTGTGTATTTTCCTTAGAATACTATTAATAGCCCTATTCATTTT